>JAGKTI010003220.1:48957-59389 GCA_018397915.1 Birgus latro
GGAACACCACCTCTCCTCCTCCTCTAAACCTCACCTTAGAGAGAGTGAGCTCCTTTCTGTGGAACACCACCTCTCCTCCTCCTCTAAACCTCACCTTCTCTTCTTAACAGAGACTCAGCTGTCTGAGGCAACTGACAGAAAACCCTTTTCTGTATCCTCCTACTTTCTCTATACTCATTTCAAAGCCAAAGGTGGCTGTTGTATATATGCAAGCAAAGACCTATCTTGTTCTCTCGTGTTCCTGAACTTGATTCTTCTGAATTCTCTACTCTCTTGATTCGGCTCTCTTGTCATTCTTTGACTTAATAAATCTGCGCTGTTTACTTATCACCTAATTCTACTGACAATCAAAAATTCTACGACTATCTTACTTCTACAATGAAACACATTCTATCCATTTCTCCTTTCTCTGAAATCTCCTGTTCACCATCACCTTTGGCTCTCCTCTCCTTTTACTGATCCACCTGGTGAACAAGCCTACACCTTTTCTATCCTTAATGACCTAGAGCAGCTGGTACAGTACCCTACCCGTATTTCTGACCGCCTTGGAGAGAGCTCCAACATACATGACCTCTTCCTTACAACTAATCCTTCTGCTTATAATGTTATTCTTTTCTCTCCATTGGACTCCTCCGATCATAACCTAATTACCTTAACCCGTCAAATCGCTACGGTGTGGCCTGTGGACCCTCCAAAGAAACATTGTCTGTGGCACTTTGAAGCTGCGGATTGGGAGGCCCTCAGGCAGTACTTCTTTGATTTTCCCTGGAATGATTATTGCTTCAATGGCCAGGAGCCATGTGTGTGTGTTTTACACATTACAGAGGGTATTCTCCCGGGCATGGAAGCATACATTCCTTTCTCATATCCTTTGTCTAAAGCAGGAAACCACTGGTTTAATCACGCTTGTTCTAATGCTGTCCACAACAAGGAGAAGGCCTATAAAAGGTACCGGAGCCAACCCACCCCTGAATCACATCTTTCTTATGTTTCTACCTGGAATCGTGCTAAGTCTCTTCTTCGCTCTGCTAATAATAATTTCATCTGCACTAAATGTTCTCAACTCTCCAACTCAAATTCTTCACACTCCTTCTGGCACCTTGCCAAGAACCTTTCTAACAACTTTACCTCATCATCCTTCCCTCCTCTTTTCTACTCTGCTGGCTCTGTAGCTATTTCTTCTAATGATAAAGCAGATCTCTTCGCTCAGACGTTCTCCTCCAATTCCACCTTAGACGATTCCGGTGCAATTCCTCCATTACTTCCCCTCTCTGACTTGCTCATGGCTGACATTAAAATTTCTTCAGTTGATGTATTTTCTGCCATCACTGGCCTCAAAACTAACAAGGCATATGGGCCTGATGGAGTCCCTCCTGTCGTCCTCAAGAACTGTGCTTCTGTGCTTACACCTTGCCTAGGTAAACTCTTTCACCTTTGTCTGTCAACTTGTACCTTTCCTTCTTGCTGGAAGTTTGCTCTCATTCAGCCAGTCCCAAAGAAGGGTGACCATTCCCAACTCTCCAACTATCGTCCAATTGCTTTAACATCCTGTGTTTCAAAAGTATTCGAGTCTATTCTTAACAGAAAAATGTTAAAGCATCTTTCCTATCACAACCTTCTTTCTGATCATCAGTATGGGTTCCATCAGGGATGATCCAATCGTGATCTTCTCACCTACCTTTCAGACTCCTGGTCATCCTCCTTTCGGGACTTTGGTGAAAGCTTTGCCATTGCACTTGACATCTTGAAGGCTTTCGATTGAGTCTGGCATAAATCTTTAATTTCCAAACTGACCTCTTACGGTTTCTATCCTTCTATCTGTGCCTTCATCTCTAGCTTCCTTTCTGGTCGTTCTATAGCCGCTGTTGTAGACGGCCATCGTTCTTCTCCTAGATCTACCAACAGTGGTGTTCCTTAGGGCTCTGTTCTATCACCAACTCTCTTCCTTTTATTCATCAACGACCTTCTAAGCTGTACATCTAACCCTATCCAATCACATGCTGATGATTCCACCCTTCACCTTTCCATTCAATTTCCGCAACATCCATCTCAGCAGTTCCTTCAATAAGCAAGGGATGAGGCTATGGGATACCTAATGTCTGACTTGGCTCGTATCTCTGAATGGGGTAAAAATAATCTTGTTGTTTTTAATGCATCTAAGACTCAGTTCTTACACCCATCAACCTGACAAAATCTTCCACAGGAGTATCCACTAAGGTTTAATAATGTTCAGCTTAATCCTGTATCATCCTTGAACATGCTTGGGGTTTCAAGCACTTGCGATTTATCTTGGAAAGAACAAATTACATCTCTTGTGAAATCTGCTTCCAAGAGATTAAGTGTATTAAACTGACTCTGAACCTTCTTTACCCCTGCACAGTTGGTAACTTTGTACACGCGTTTTATTCGCCCGTTTAGAGTACAACTCTCATGTGTGGGGAGGCTCCCCACATACAGCTTTTCTCAATAGTGTGGAGTCTAAGGCTTTTCGTCTTATTAACTCTCCTCCTCTTACTGGTTCCCTTCAATCTTTGTCTCTTCGCCGCACTGTTGCATCTTTATCTCTTTTCTATCGCTACTTCAATGGCCACTGTTCCTCTGAACTCTCTGCTTGCACCTCTCCACCTCTACGACAGGAACGTAGTACCCGTCTAGCAACAAACTCTCATCCCTTTTCTGACCAACTCTCTAATGCTAGAGTTAACCATTACACCCAATCTTTCATTTATGCAACTGGTCAACTCTGGAACTGTCTTCCTCTGTCTGTATTTCCTACTTCCTACGATCTCCAGTCTTTCAAACGGAGTGTTTCCAGGCATCTCGAAATGAACAGATCTTGAATTTTGGCTCTCTTTTGTATTGTCTTTGTTTTTTCTTGGAAGGAGCGGTTTGCGGCCCCATGGCCTTTGGCTCCTTCTTCCTTGCATAAAAAAAAGAGAGAGAGAGAGAGAGAGAGAGAGAGAGAGAGAGAGAGAGAGAGAGAGAGAGAGAGAGAGAGAGAGAGAGAGAGAGAGAGAATGAGTGAGTGAGTGAGATAGAGTGGGGGGGTAGTAGTTCTTGTCTCTCTCCCAGTCCCCCTACTCTACCCCAACCTGCTTGTCTCCTTCCCATTCCCCCTGCCCTCCCTCACCCCCACTTGACTCCTTCCTCTTCCTCTCACCCCCCCCCCACCCCTGCTTGTCTCCCTCTCTGTCCCTCCACCCACCTCCACCTCCCTGCTTAGCTCACTGCCTCCACGTTGTCATTTGCCCTCAACTGCACCTCCCACCACCTCACCTTATTGCATGTGATGTTTAATGTCTCATTCTTTTGCTGGTCCAATCCGTGCTCTGTGTATCACCTGCTGCGTAGTGTGATTTCCAACCGTAATTTTGTGCCTCGTGCCGCGTTCTGTCTATCATTGGCTGCGTAGAATGGCTTTGAAACATAAACTGGGGCCTCCGGCCACATTATGTCCATCGTCACCATGTAGTCAGGACTTATTAAAAAGGAGAAGCTTCCTCTGACTGCATTACATCTATTTTTTCTGTGTTGTGACATTTTTTGGACACAAAATGGCCCCTCCCATGTTATGTGAGTTTCGCGCTATAGGATCAAGCAGTAGGCAAGCGCTCACTGTAATTATTTTCTTTAATTCCTATTGATGCAAAATTATTTGGTATGACACATTATGCCTTTATCTTTTGCACCAGGAAATAAAGAGGCCTAAAACATGAGCTTACAAATGTGTGCAGTGCAAAAGCACATACAAGTATTTGTTCGATCTTTTAATCTCAAATATTTTTCTTTTTAAATAAACTACTACGTCCTGCCTAACTGAAAGTACTGATATGGAAGTTTTGAAGTCAATGATATGTTTATTGCATTTTATTACTCTTGCCAGTTGTTCTGGCACTGAGGATACTAGACTATGACACAAGTTTGCATTCTCCAAGGAACTCCAACTCTTGGCTAATTTAAGAGGTTCTTTTATATTTCATTCACTGATAGTTCTCGGGCTTATACTAAGTCTTTCAAAGATTTTTCTTGGTGGAAAAATTGCAAAAATGCAGTGTAGCAGCTGCATGTCTATGAGTTAAAGTTGTCTCCATTTGTGATGTTAACTGAGCCATTTAAAATACCCTACTAACTTATGCCTCATTCCTGCTTTCTGTCATTGTCCATGGTGACAACAAAAATGGAAATATATGACTTTAAATTATTCACTTGTATACTAGAGGTAAATATTTTATAAATACAAATGACAGATTTTCATTGTTTCTTGAATGCTCTTTCTTTTCAGATTTACGCTACCAAAAATAATTGCTTGTTACCATACTAAACTTAAACTTTGCAACTTATTCCTGGCTGTCCTTGAGAGATAGTTCTGAAATTCCAATTATTTTCATTTAGGATTTCTTTTTATAACTAATGAGTGACAAGCCAATTGGTTTCCCGGACACCAGGAAACCATTTACTGTGCTGGGTGGTAACCACATAACCAAATGATGGTGCTTGGTGGTTTAGTGAGTAATTAAGGCACTCCAATCGGATGAGCCAATGCAGGTTTATATCCAAAGGGTGGTTGGGGTTTATTGCTCACATAATGCTACTCAGGGATGAGTGAGGCTGGTCACACTCATGTTAAATGTCAGGACCAACTTGCCCAGCCCCAGGCCCCTATGCTCCTCATGGGGCAACATAGGATTGGATGATGGATGGATGGATGGACGAACTGTTTCCTACAATTTTGAAATATATAAGTACTTTGCCATTTACTTATTGTTTCCTATTACAGTACAATTTTACATACTGTAATAGGTGTCATCTTGCAAAGATCTAAAGAAATGTACAGTATATGCATTATTGCTGACGGAAAACTTCTCGATATTTTGCTATCACTCTTTAGGCTGACTGTAATAGTCATGAAAAAAGTGATGACATTAAAAAAGCTGCAAATGGGCAAAATTAAAGTCCAAGGTAGTGTAATATGGGTATAGTTTTTCTTTTACAGCACTATACTCAATGTGATTGACTTGTGCACCTGAGATGTATGGGGCGAGTAGGGTGTGTCTGATTTGCAACTGCTGACTAGCCACCAATGATGTAAATCTACAGCTCTTATTTTAACACATATATATTATATTTGTAAATTGCTTGCAGTATAAGCAGCCAGTTTAAATATGGAATAGTTTTTGAAGCTAAAGAATTAGCTTAAAAAGTTTACAGCTATCAAATAAAATTAAGACTGATTATAAAGTTTTATAAAACGATGAATGATGCTTGAAGTAAATTATCCACTCACGGTATACACCTTCATTTGCATGTTGCACTACATTCACCCACAGTGTACACATATGTGTGCATGATGCACTATAATATGTGCCTGCATTTACTTCAATTACATCATCGGCAGCCAATCAGCAGCCACAAACCAAACACACCCTACTTGCCCAATACATCTCAGGTACGCAAGTCAATCAAATAGGGTACAGACTAAGATACTGTTGTCATTTATCAAGTATTTGATTCCCACCTGAGGGGGTGACCCCCCAGATTATCAAACCAAGCTTCCCCAAAATTAGTTTGATATAGCTAGGGGTACTACTGTATACTGCCTTAATACAGGTAATAACCTGTCAAAAAAGCATATAAGGAGGAAATTGGTTACACACTGAAGATCTCTGAAGTTTTCAGCCAATAATTATCAACCTGTGCAAGCTGCCATTTAATTATGATTATGGCCATAGCTAAGGTCACCACATATGATGAACATAATGGAGGTCCTCTGTATATGAAGGAGAGAGGAGGAGGAAGTGGTGTATCTGAGATAATAAGAATGGTATGTAAGGGCAAAGCAACCTTAAGGCAGTTCAGTCAAGGTTCCCTGAAGGGTACAAGACACTGGAGATGATGATGATGACGATTATGATATATTTTGGGTATCTTGGAAGGGGAGAGCATAACTTTGCAAAATGGCAGATAACAGTATTCTATGACAAACATATTCTATAAGTGAATGCTTGATTAACAATGCTTATGGAGTACCAGCATCTTAAAGCTTAGGACAGCAACTTTATGTAGCCTCTACTCAGTTGGCCAAAAACTGGGCATTGGGACCTGGGGTAAGTTAGAGGGACAACACATCCACCCTCCTCCTCCTCCTTCTACCTCTCATTTCTGGAAGGTTGTAGTTGTGTAGAATATATGTGTGTGTAATGAAGTGGTCTCAGGGCAGACTTTGGCTGTAAATGTGGTTGAGTCCTCACCTATGAATGTTATGCAGACCAGTTACTTGGCTTTAGTCTCTACACCATTCTCATGGTAGTACCTCCCAAAGATGACAGTAACCATAATCCATCATGCATCCAAATGTGACTCGCATAACTTTAGTCTCAGTAATGATCTTTTTTTCTTTTGATCCATCAGTAAGTGTAGGGAATAAATTATCATTATGTTCTATAAAGAACTGAACTGGTTAACCCAAGAAAATAGGGGTCACTGAGGAAAGCAGCTAAAATTGTGGGGAACACAAGAGTGAGGAGTGTGCACATCAGAAAGAACACACAGTAATGTGACAAAAGACTATTTAGCCTTGGCTGCCAGAATACAATACCAAATTGGCATGTGGAAAAGGGTAATATTGGACTGTTTGAAGCCAACTGTGATCTTGGCTCTGGCTCATCCCTACACACACACACTACTATAATGTTTCATTAAAAAAAAAAAAAAAATTACAAGCACAGTGAAAAGTCTGCAACTCTCTCCTTGATGACTGAGTGTACTGGGACTGAACCCTAACTACCACTGCACTTCTGTGGCTGCCAATGGCTACACTATTGTCCTTTAAATACCTTAATGACCAAGTGAAAAATGGATTAAACTTCATCACTTATCATTAATGATATAAAAAATGAGAAGTGACATTAAATACACATTATACTTACACACAAAGAACCCAAAGAAGAGGGAGAGAGCTACAAAGGAAGCATACGATGCTGCGAAGGGGGTCAAGAAGACACAGACACCTGAGAAGATGATGCAAAAGTTGTTCATCCAAAGAGGATTGACCCATGGAAGATCTGCTAATATTCCAGACAGGACCCTCCCAACAGTGTTGGTGATTCCAATGAGGGAAATAAGGAATGTGGCTGACTGTGCATCCACACCCTGAAAAAAAAATTGATATTATGGTATAAGTTTCATACAAATGAGAAGCATAGAATTCTACTGAGAGGTTGTGTTAATCAAAATATCAGTTATGATTCTCCTTCATGACCAAAGATATATAAACTTTAATGGGAACATGGATCCATACTATGGGTCTGAAGATACATAACAATGTGTACTTTGCTTTTGTCTCATACTGGTATTCCAGCTTGCCCCTTTACAAAGAAATATTTGAATTATGACGCTGCCTTGCATCTTTCATAAGCCACTAAATACACTAGATGTATAAACAGGTTACAAGGCAACAAGATTAGCTGTTACACATTTTATAACTGATTCTTCACTCCAGCATCCACACCAGATGTTCTCACCAGACTGCTAAAAAACTCACTCTGTCTTAAAAGCACAACACATACTTTTTCCTCTAATGGAAATGTGGAGGCACTTTCAGGAAAAAGGCTCTATTTTTTAATCCTCTGTTAGATCATAACTGCAGTAGGTTTAATGGCATAATCTTGTCAACTATTTAGTTCCAAAGAGAAAGGTTCTCTTGACAATGCAGAGAGAGCCTAACTGAGAGATGAGACCTCCCATTTCTTTCAGATCATTTTCTTTTCCTCGTGAACATGAAGGGGTCTAAGGTGGTTTAGATGGAGCACATGGTATGGTGTTTCCACAACCTACTTTGAAGGATGAAATGAGTTTTTGACTATGAAAAGCCCATGTTCTAACTCCAGAACTCATGTACAGTAGATAACTTAGGAAAGAATTATCAACACAGGAGATAGAGACAGCCCTATGACCTTCTTCTTTTATGAATGTGAAGCATTATAGTCCTAATAAGCAGTTCAACAAAAGGTGGCAATTCTTGTCCTTTCAACTACAAAACATGATGCTCATCATGGTCATTCTCCTGATTTTGAGAGCTGCTCATATTCTGCCATTACATTTCCCCAACAGTTATCAAGGAATCCAGGAAATTCATGATAATTTAGTGACTTAACTTGCTAGTTTTTTGTTCCCCCCCCCCCCAAGGAAATGTACAGATATGTTCATTTCATATAATTAAAAAAATGTTACAGGATGGATTCATACTTCTACATAACAAATGTAGTATATGAGATACATTTATAGGCAGTTGCCTTAATCCTGCTGAGGGATTTTACGAACAATGCACCTCCAAGTTGCCCCATCTTCTGTCATCGAGCTACCTTCCCTCCAACTTGCACCCCTCCCACTCACATATATCACTCCACTATATCCATCCATTTTATCCCTGGTCTCCCTCTCCCCCTCCACCTTACTCACATATACTCATCTAGATAGTCTCATCCTCCATCCACCTCCACATGGCCATAGCATCTTCGAGTATCACTCACATGCACCCTTTTAGTTAGCCTCTCATCTCCAGTCTCTCCACATGGCCAAACCATCTCTTAATGCTCTTAATAACATGCACATCAATACCACAAATGCTCCTTCACTTCTTCATCTGTTTGTCTGATATAATGTAAATGATGTAAAATTGAAAGAGAAAAGAAAATGAATACACAATACCTTGATATGAAACAAAATGCCTACAGATATGAACAATTGTGGAGAAAGTATCTCACTATAAGTTCTGGAAATTTTTCACATGGAAGAATTTTATCCATAAATGGAAATGTTCTATAGAAGATACAGTTTCAGTCTGACTGGGTCTCTCATTAGATATGAACGGAGATGGAATGAAAAAAATATATTCTGGTATGGGCTCAATGACGTGGTCAATTTACAGGACTTTTTCTGAAAATTAGGTGGTTTTTGGGACGGAATTATACTAATTTAACAGAAAATTTCCTTTAAATAGAGGGGAAAAAAATACCAGAAAAAAATTATTCCATTATCTCGGGCTTCCACTAAATCGGTGTTTGTTACATTGAGCATCTACGGTTTATATATATATACAGTAATCTCTACTTTCCGGACGACCACTATCCAGTTACACCACCACTGCTCAGACATCGTAGGGTGATGTTCGAAACCCAAAAATGCCAAAAAATTGCAAAAAAAAAAAATGAAAAAATACAATTTTTGTCGACCCGTAAGTTTGAATTTGGTGCACGGCACCAAATGCCCTTATTTACATTCACATTCCCACTGTCTTTCCCTCCCGCCACTCCGACAGTTGCCTCTGAACTGCCGTGAGTTTTTGTTTAAACAATCATAATTCACAGTGCTAAGGATTAAGTGCAGTTCAACACTGGATTACTGTACATGCTTCAAGAGCATTTTCACCACTTTCAGAGCTTTAGAGGTGGGATAAACAGCCACCACGGACATGTAAGTACATTGCCAGCTGCCAAATATTTTCCATAATCACTTCTAAATCCTCATTCTCTGGTTACATTTTATTTACTTCATGCTTTATGTCCCATATTTGAGCGCACAGGCCGTGAAAGAGGTGATTTTCTCAGTGATTACCATGTCTCTTACATACATTCACTATCTAGTCAAATGGTGAACATTTTTGCTCTACACACCTCTAAATCATAATTTTTCTGGCTACATCTTATTTACTTCATGCTTTGTGTCCCATATTTGAGCACACAGGCTGTGAAAGAGGTGATTTTCTCAGTGACTACCATGTCTCTTACATACATTCACTATCTAGTCAACTGGTGAACATTTTTGCTCCATACACCTCTAAATCATAATTTTTCTGGTTACATTTTATTTACTTCATGCTTTGTGTCCCATATTTGAGTGCACAGGCTGTGAAAGAGGTGGTTTTCTCAGTGATTACCATGTCTCTTACATACGTTCACTATCTAGTCAACTGGTGAACATTTTTGCCCTACTCACCTCTAAATCATAATCTTCTGGTAACAATTTATTTATTTCATGCTTTGTATCCCATATTTTAGTGCATAAGATGTGAGAAAAGGTGATTTTCTTAGTGATTGCCATGTCCGATACTTACACTATGCTGTCACCTTGTGTATACCTCTGCCTTACTCTCCTCAAAATCATCATTTTTTGGTTAAAATTCAATTAATTCATGCTTTGTGTCCATTATTTATGTGAATGGAGTCTTAAGTAAGTGCTATGCATGTCTGGTACGGAGGTAGGTAGGTGGTTTTCTGATTTAGGTTAGGTTAGGGTCAGGAATGACTGGTGCTGGAGCTTCAGGGCCACTATCCAGACAAGACCACTTTCCGGTCATGCCTTGGGCTCTATTACGTCGGACAGTGGGAAGATTACTGTGTGTGTGTGTGTGTGTGTGTGTGTGTGTGTGTGTGTG
>JAGKTI010003221.1:0-16721 GCA_018397915.1 Birgus latro
TTTTTTCCCCCCTTAGCCGTGACTTCAAGGACAAGAAGTAGTGCAAATTGTGAAATAGTTCCGGCTGATAGCATCCGTTTAGGAGGTAGGTCTATTGTCTTTTAATCTAATGATGGCTAAATAAACGTATTTCTCGGCGAAAACGCTGGATATGCAACTTCTTCAAGTGTTCTCAAAGTTGATTGTAAAACACATATGGATGGTGTTGTAAGGGAGGTGAATGCAAGAGTATTAGGTGGAGGACTGAGTCTTGTGAGTGTTGATGGTAGAGAGTGGAACCTGAAGCAGCTGCTGGTTGTGGATGATACTGTACTTGTGGCTGATTCAGAGGAGAGATTGAGACATTTGGTAGAGGAGTTTGGAAGGGTGTGTGAAGGGAGGAAACTGAAAATAAATGAGAATAAGAGTAAAGTGATGAAGTGTTGGTAGATGGTTGGAGGATGAATATAGTTTTGAATGGTGAGTTGCTTGAGTAGGTAGAGTGTTTTTAAGTATTTAGGGTCACATGTTGCTGTGGATGGAAGAATAGATACAGAAGTGAAGTTTAGAATGAATGAAATAGTTAAGATGCTGGGAGGAATGAAAAAAGTGTTTAGATGTCATTCACTTAGAATGGATGTAAAGAGAAGGCTGTATGAGGGTATTATGGTACCGACTGCATTATATGGGGCTGAAACATGGAATATGCGTGTAGCAGAGAGGAAAAGTTTGAATATAATGGAGATGATGTGTCTGAGGAGTATGTGTGGAGTGACGCATATGGATTGAATGAGAAATGATGAAGTGCGAAGGAGAACTGGAATTGATCAGGAGATGGCTGATCGAGTTGAGCAGAGGGTGTTGCGATGGTTTGGGCATATGGAGAGAATGGATAATGAGCGATTGGTGAAAAAGATAACTAGATCTGATGTGAGAGGTGTAAGGCTGAGAGAAAGACCACGAATAGGATGGATGAACAGTGTGAAGAGAGCCCTGGATGCGAGAGGGTTGTCTGTTGAGCAAGGAAGAGTGGCTGTGCGTGATAGAAATGAATGGAGAGAAACTGTGAATGAATAAATGATGACACAGCCCTGAGGGGATTTTCTCCCGCATTTTGTCTGATCAGCTGATCAGGTCAGGTGCGGGTAAAGGGATGGGTCCATTATGATGCGGCAGGGGTAAACCAGCTTTGCTGTCGGGCCCTGCTGCAGATGTCACTGGCTGCATTGCGTAGTTGACCCTCGTGCGGTGTGGAGCTGTGAGGATCTGTCCCTTCTCCCCTCTGGGGCTAAGATGCAAATGAATGTGTATGAATGGATGAGTAAATTGGTGGTGTGTTGACCTGTCTCGGCACTACCTCCCTTTTCTTGGGGGAAGCAGCCTAGGTATATAGATAGATAGATAGATGGATATTTCTTTATTTATACCTTTATTCAAATACTTCCAGTGGTCACTAGCAAAGGTATTAAAAGAAAAAAAGATTTTCGCCAGACACTGCGCCTCCTACGGACAGAAGATCGCAGTTGGCAAAGGAACAAACTCGGCAAAGAATCTATGATTTATCTCTCAACTCATATATGCTGAAACGTTTCATTGCCTGAGAAGCAAATAATAGTTAATATACGTCTGAAATATTATTATTTACAGATTATGTGCGTAAAACTGCCCATATTTCACCAATACCAACCATTATAACCATTGCTAGAATCGGTAAATAACGATCAGTATGACTGAGTAGCTATATTAATATTCGTCTTTATATGAACTAACACCATTTAAAAGTATGGATATTGCTCTCAAGTTAAATTATTTATCTGCTGTACAAAGATGGAGAAATCGGTATTGGCTCCAGACAGGGTTGTGCTGTGTTGAGTTGCCCCTATAAATCCACCATTTTCCCCCTCCCACCCGAGGCTGAAGCTATTATTGAAATATTGTGATTGTACAGTGTTTTTTACTATACTGTGAAGTGATTGTGTCTATTGAACATAGATATATTGTTTGCAAAGCATTGGGGCCCGTTATCAGCCGTTAGTCCTACAGGCAGAGTCTGGTTTGTTATAGCGGGGTTTCCACTCACCCTGCCCATAAAATGATGTATTTTACCCTTATAGTGAAGCCATTACTTATACCTGTGAAACATATAGTGCCTGGATTAGTGAAATAACTGACCTACCATAGCAGGCATTATGTTATGCCATAGAGATACATACACATATGCATTAGTTGCTAAGGGAACAGGCGGTCTCTTACGACATACAGTAGGGAAGGGAATAACAGAGGAGGCTGGGATGGAATCATGTGATAGTGTTTTATATTGTATATGGTTCAGTGTGAAATATACGTATAAAATAGTGCAGCGAGTGTTCACCGAGAAATATTGCGTGCATTGACTGACAGCGGAAAGTTACGTAATGATCAGAGACAAGAAAATACGCCACACAGCGACACATATATGACATTATATACGTATGTCGTGCAGCGAATGTTCGTGGAGAAATCTACTGTTTTGTGTGCATCGCATGTGTTAGGCAAATGTGGTGCAAGGAACAGAGAATACGTCACACACACACACACACACACACACAACTCACACACTACCTAACTCATCTTCAATCCCTTCAAGTTCCTGCCAGCACCTCAACACCTCTGGAGCAAGTGAGTTATCCATATTTTGTTGATTTGTATATTGACCTATTTCTACATTTCTATATTTTATCCACAAATAAGTATTGTTTTTTACATACACACATATGAGATGGAAGAAAGTTCAGCTTCAGTATCAGTACCTAGCAAAAAGACTAGTGGTCATGTCGAGTTACTGAGAGCACTATCAAAGAGCTTATGATATTTCATGTGTATAATTTGAGTTAAAAAAAAAATAATAATAATAAAACGTAACGAGCGAAAATATGTAAGTATTCGTGAGGCAGGGAAATTGAGCGTTTTTATCTCGCTTGCGGGCGAGGAAGAGTGTTCTATCTTTGTCGTCCATTTGCACCAAAATTATTGAACGTATCGATTTCCTGTAAAAACCATGATAAAGATCAGTGAATTCTACGTATGTACAGGACATAACTATGTAATTTCTCTAATGAAAAGTTGCGGTTACGTAGGTGGTTCTTGTGTGCGCATGACGAAAGTGCACCGCAGTCGCGAGTACCCTGTAGTTTTTTGCGATTTACTCAGAAACTATGAGGCGTATCAAAACAAAAAGGTATCAGGAGAAAGCTTATGAAAGTCTACATAAGATTATGTAATAAAAACATAAGGTGTGCGAGATAACTTCTGCAGTATACCTCCCTGAACAAAAATCATTTTTATTTTTTTAAATGGCTTTTAGTTTTTCGCTATTTTCTCGAAAACTACAAATCGTATCACAACTGGACATACCTCATTAGAAAGCCAATGAAATTCTCTGTCAAAACGTATAATAACATTTTTCTGTATGATGGAAAACACTCGAACGGCGATATTGGGAAGTGAGATCAACGCTCCGAAATGTTTATTCACGGCGGCCTAATGTACTTTTATTCGTATTTTTCTGGTTTTTCTTTTTACTTATCAGCTAGAACAAACATCGGCAAATAAGATGATGTGAGTTTCAAGGCAATATTTAGAGGTTTGGGTGGCGAAAATAAGGCAAGAATACGTGCAATTTGCGCCGAGTGGGCAGGCTGGTGGCAGGCGCGGGCAAGTAAAATCGTGAGCCGTGAAAAAACTTACCGTGCGCGAAAGGGTTAACTCTCCTAGCTCTCATCTCTTACCTACTATCAGCTTTCCCTCCACCAGGTAGTGGTCAGACATATCTCCACCCTCCCCTCTGAAAACTCTCACATCCAACAATCTTCGTATTACATTCCTGGACACAACCACATAATCCATCAATGCTCTGTCAACAACCCTTCCACCCTTCTGTCTCACCCATGTATACTTATAAATATCTTTCTTCTCAAACAAGGTATTCCCAATCACCATCTCTCGCTCAACACACACACCTATCATTCGTTCCCCATTTTCATTTCTTCCAGGCTCACCATGCATACCAACTACACCTTCAACTGCTATATTTCCCCCTCTAGCATTCAGATCCCCCATCATTACCACATTCACATTCACTCCAAAGCTCTGCAAACACTCATCAACATCGTTCCAGAAAGACTCCTTCTCTTCTTCATCCCTTTCACCACCAGGCCCATATGCACTCACAAATACCCACAACTCACGTTCAAATTTCGCTTTCACCCACATCAGTCTCGATGACACCTCCTTCCATTCAGTCACACTGCTGTACTTCCGAGCTCACTAACAAGGTCACACCTTCTCTTGTCCTTCCTCTATCAACACCTGACAACCTTCCATTCACAATTCCAAACGTAGACTCACCTTTCCCTTTCATCTTTGTTTCACTCAAAGCTAACACATCCAACTTTCTTCTTTCAAACATTCTCCCAGTCTCCTCCCTTTTAGCCTCAATTGTACTACATCCACGCACATTCATAGACCCAACCTTCAGGGTACGGGGATAACTCGATCCCCCATCCCTTTCTCTGGCCTGTCTCTTTTTAGGAACTAAAAAACAGAGGAGGGGGTTCCTAGTCCCCTCACCCTGCCCTTTTTAGTCGCCTTTTACGACACGCAGGGAACACAGTGGCGGAATTCTTCCCAACACAACCTGGCCGCTGAGTAGTAGTACCATCCCATAGTGCAGCCAGATTATGTCCCCCCCCCAACCACAGGGGCAGAAATATCCATACATATGTGTAAAAAACGATAAATCTTCATTCTTTGACGTATATTGAAATACCAACCTGCGAGGCGAGCGGATGGGATAGTGATACATCGACACCAACACCCCCACCCAACAAGATGACAAGGAGGCTACCACCACCCTACAAGGGGACACCGGACAGGTGACTCTACTTTCCGGGCCAAACCGGCTCACCTCACCTTCTCCCATATGCCCCTCCTCCCTGCAGCCAGACCAACACCGAGTTAGCAGTCTGGGGACATTACTTTCCAGCCACAGCACCCTTCGCCAGACTCGGAGTGAGAGTTGCTTTCAAGCAGTCCCACGCAGCAGCCCAGTAACATCCGCTGGATTTACTGGAGGGGGAGCGACTGCCAGTTCTTCCTCTTCTGCCACCCATCTTCAGGAGCAGAGGCATGGTTACATCCGTTGGACTAGCCGGTGTGAGAGCGTCCATCAGATGTCTCCTGCTCATCCTAAGACGGGAAGCAGAGCCTTGGCAGCATCCGCTGGGCCTTCCATAGCAGAGCCACCCGCTGGGTACTCCGCGGCTGCACCAGACCCCCAGCAGGAGCGTGGTAGTGTCCGCCGGACCTCCCCGGTCGAGAGCGTCCGCCAGATCTCTCCCTCCTGCCGCCCCCAGGACGAGAGGCACCCTGGCAATGTCCACCGCACTTGTCGGGCAAGAGGAGCATTCGCCAGATCCCCTTCTTCCTCCCCTCCATCTGGGCGCCTTGGTAACATCCACCGAACTTGCCAGGCCTGAGGAGCATCCACCGGATCTCCTCCTTCATCTCCAGCATGGAGTTGTGGTGGCACTCGTAGGGCCTGCCAAGCTGAGGGGGTGACCGCAGGTTCCCCCTCCTCCACGAGGCAGGAGGCTCCTGTAGAGAAGCGAGTCTCTGGCTCAGCCCAACCCTCCTGTGGCCAAGTGAGATGCCCTTCTGCTTCCCCTCACGCCACCTGGGGTGGAGATTTCTCCCCTACAAATTCGTTGTGGCAGAGTGTGTGGAGTGGACCTGTTGTGGGGATCCAGTCCGTCCAGCCATCCCCAACCCAGCTGCAGACGCTGATGGACTTGCAGGGGCACCGCAGCTGCAGGCGACTCCTGACAGCCTCCTCTCTCCAAAGAGACCGCAGTCCTCAGCCACCGAGGGGTGCACCATCATCCCCGGGCCCCTCTGTGCCCCAAGGCACCCTACACACCCCGACAACGTCCCAAGCCAGACAAAGGGCTGCCCGCCTCCTGCCCCTGTTTGGCCCCAGTCCTGAGGGCCCGACTTCTCTCGAGGCCACCTCCCGGTGTACCCGAGGCGAGCCTCCCACTACACCTACTCGGCATCCCCAACATTGGGCGACTTCACTGTCTCCAGCCGGCCTCCCTCCTACACCAGGCCGCCACCAGAACCTCCCGAGAGCGTGAATGTCCCCTTCCTCCTGACGCCCCACCCGAACTGTGTTTACCCATGTCCTCTCCCGTCATAGTACTCCCCAGTGAAACCGGTCCCTTGTGAAGTTCCTCCTTCCCAGTGTGACCCCCTGTATATCCCCATCTCTGTGAGTGACATCTACCCCTATCCCCCACATGCCCCCCCAGTTCGTGAGTGGAACAAACAGCGACTCCCCCCAGTGGCTCTCAGTGAACTCACACCAGTGTAAAGGTTCAGTGCCCCCATAGTGATATGAGGGAAATATGCCTAAGGACTATTATTTGGCTGGAAAGAGACCAGAACTGTACATGCAGCCCCAATCAGGACACCTAGTGAGCCACAGACTTATGATTCCCAGTGTGCCACCCTGCTATATTGTGTGTTGCCTTCACTGTATTGTAAGGGATTCTGTAAGTGCCACATGAAATATTCTATATTGTATTATATCAGCCAATCTAGTTTAAATATGTGCAATACTGGTTTGCCTGTGTTTTTGCCCTGTTCCTTTGGTATAATGTTCTAGCCCGGTCATGAATAAAGGACCCCAAAAGCTTATGTTGTGAGAAGTCACACCACAAAGCACAGCAGAAAACCTGAGGTCTCACTTGTGTATTACGGAGCGAGAAGTCGTGGCATAAAACACGGAACATAACATATGTAACCAACACCACAAAATTATGAACAACATCACAAAGTATTTTGTAACCTCATTATTCGGCACCAAATGCACCTTAAATGAATGAGAAAAATTTGTACATTTCATATTCATGAAAAAAAAATCAGAGATTAATAATTCTGGTGATATCTAGTAACCACTCCTTACTGCGAACGCTCCTATTGTTCATATTGTTATACTTTCTAAAATTCGCCCAGACGACGACACCCCAACCCACCAAGGAGATGACAGGGAGGTGACAACCAACCTACAAAAGGACACCGGACAGGTGACGCTACCTTCCAGGCCACACCAGCCCAAGTCACCTTTTCCCATACGCCCCTCCTCCCTGCAACCAACTAACACCAAGGTAGCAGGCCAGGGACATTACTCTCTGGCCGCAGCAGCCATGGCCAGACTTGGGGTGGAACTTGCAAACTAGCAGTCCCATGTAGGCCCTTGGCAATCCTGCTGGACCTGCTTGCATAGGGGGAATGACCACCTGTCTTCTCAGCCCTATGATACCCCAGGGGAGCAACAGCACAACATCCGCCAGATTTGCTGTAAAGGGAGCAACTGCCAGTTCTTCCTCTTCTGCAACCCGCCGTTGGGTGCGGAGGCATGGTTAGGTCCGCCAGACTAGCCGATGTGAGAGCGTCCGCCGGACCTCTCCTGCCTGTCCCAGGAAAGGGAGCAGAACCTTGGTAGCGTCCGCCGGACCTGCCATAGCAGAGGCACCCGCTGGGTACTCCGCAGCCACAGTTCTCCCCCAGCAGCTGAAGCGTGGTAGTGTCCACCAGACCTGCCCAGTTGAGAGCATCCACCGGATCTCTCCTTCCTGTCACACTGGGGACGAGTGGTGCCCCAGTAACGTCCGCCGGACTTGCTGGGCGGAAGGAGCGTCCACTGGATCTCCTTCCTCCACTCCCTAGCCTGGGAGCCCAGGCAACGTCTGCGGAACTTGCCAGGCTGGAGGAGCCTCTTCAGAATCTCCTCCTCCATCCCCGGCATGGAGTCCCAGCAGCGTCCGTCGGACCTGCCAAGTAGAGGGAGCGACCGCCGGTTCTCCTTCCTCCCCTAGGCCAGAGGCTTCCGTAGAGGAGCATGCCTCTACCACTGCTTCTACTCCCGTCATGCCTCAGCTTTCGGCCCCCTACTTCTCACCAACGTCCACTTTGTAGACACGGGGGACAGGCCCCTGCCTATCCATGGGGAAACCAGGGCTCTAAGTGCCAAAGCCCACCAAAATGTCTCTCCCCACCACCAATTCATAGTTTTCAACTCCACCTGCCGTGCATACAACGGTTATTTGGGCCAGGACCTCCTCCAAAAACTCCACACCAGTATAGACTGCTACAAATGACGACTCCACTTCAAGAAAGCACCAGACCCAACCAACCAACCAGTATGCACGTGCTCCACCATCACCGCCACCCACCACTCCACACAACCCACCACATACCCCCAGCACCACCTACAACTCTCTACCCCCCCTCCCAACCCACCGCCCACCACTTTTCCCGCCACCATCGCCTGCACCCTCACCATCTCCCCCCCGACATGAGGCCTGGCTCCACCTTCATCGCCCCACCGGAAACTCCGTCCTATTCTCCCCAAACCTACTAACAAGAGCAGCCGCCACCTGCCTCCTGTCCCCCACATTCCTACCCCCCCGACATAGTGGCAGTATGAGTTGCCAACCTCTCCAACACCCCGCTTACCCTCCCCAAAGGCCTACTACTCAGGGACATGGAGGAAGCAGAACCATGCTCCAACCCCCCCAACCCGCACAACCACCCTACCCCCAATTCCCGACCACCTTGACCAACATCAAGCCAATACTCTCCAACAACGCCTTCTGGACTTCCAAGACATATTCTCCACAGGACCCACAGACACCGGTCACACAACATACTTGTCCCACGAGATTCACACTACAGGGCCGCCTATTCGCCAACCATCCAGGAGAAAAAACCTAAACAACGGGCAGACGAACATCGGCAGGTCCAGGACATGCTCAGTGCCAGTGAAATTTCTCCATCTGCTAGCCCATGGTCATCCCCAGTCGGCTGGTAAAAAAAAAAAAGGACGGCATCACACGCTTCTGCATTGATAATAGGCAGCTAAACGACATCACTACCAAAGATGCCACACCCCTACCCCAAATAGTTGACTCCCTCGATTCCCTATATGGGGCGTCATGGTTTTCCACCCTCGACCTCCAGTTGGGATATTGGCAAGTCCCCGTCCACTCCAAAGATGAGGGCAAGACCACATTCTCCACAACCAATGGCAAGCACTATGAATTCAAAGTGCTGCCTTTCAGCTTCTGCAACGCCCCAGCAACCTTTTTCCGCCTCATGGAATCTGTACTCAGCTGCCTCACATGGGAAATATGCCTAGCGTATTTAGACGGTGTCATCATATTCAGCCAAACCTGGGCCTCCCACCTCCACCGCCTTAACCCGTCACATCCTGACCGATTTACAACCTCTGATACCCCCCAGTCCCAAGCATTTTCGGAATTTTTTGGGGGGGGTTCAAACCTTCGCTTTTGGTGAGAAACATCGAAAATTCATAGAGAAATCACCCTCCTGTGGCTATAAATGGTGCTACAGGTGATGAGTCAGCCTTACATTTTCCCTCTTTCTCAGGGTACCTGGCTGAAGAAAACGAACTATGGAAGGGTTAACTAATTCAAGCCACTTAACGTATTTATTTATGCATTTGGTACGAATTTATGTGTAGTACAAGACTATATTGGTTTTCACACATTTATATAGGCAATAGAAGCATTGTTCAGTCACCAAACACATCCACATATGGCACCTTCCTTTACGACATTACCACCTCAACACATCCACATATGGCACCTTCCTTTATGACATTACCACCTCATCACTTCAGTTTGTTTCTTGCTCTAGCTTCTTTATTTCTTTGTCCTCCACCTCAGGAACCACTTTCACCGTGAATTTCGTCATTGGAGAGACCATGGGGCAACATACCTTTACTGGCCAGGTTACTGCTAACAAGTGAATTGCCCAGTGTGGGGGGAGGGGGGGTTAGGAGGGGCCAGGCAGTATCCCCGCTTGACAGCAGGTAGAGGAAGGTCTCCCACATATGCCTACCAAAAATCACCCATGAAACTTGAAAATTGTGTAAATTATGACCCTTGCAATTGCACGACGTACCCGTATGTCGATGGGTGTAGCTGTGACAAAACATTGCGACGTACCCATACGTCGATGGGATGCCTCGGGTTAAACAAGTCTTCCTGAGAATATGACAGGCGGAACCCAAACTCAAACCATCTAAATGTGTCCTCGCCCAACACTCTGTTTCCTTCCTTGGGCACACCATCTCTGAGAGAGGCATCGCACCCGACCCAGAGAAATTACAGGCCATCGCAGACATCCCTATCCCCTGCGATGTGCACGAAGTCTGTGCATTCATTGGCCTCACCTCCTACTACAGGTGTTTCGTCAAGGGTTTCACCAACATCGCCAAGCCCCTCCACGACCTAACAAAAAAAGGCGAATCATTTACCTGGACACCAGAGCAAATAGAGACCTTCCAAACCCTCAAGAACTAGTCACCACTCCAGTTGTTGCATTTCCCAATTATTCCTTGTCCTTCCGTCTATGCACAGACGTCCCTCGTGGCAATCGGGGCCATCCTTGCTCAAATACAAGATGGGCAGGAGCATATCGTCACCTGCGCCAGTCAGATTCTCAACCAGGCCGAAAAAAAATTACGCAGCCACAAAACGAGAATGTCTGGGAATCATCTGGGTGCTGGAGTTTTTTTGAGCCTGCCTGTCCGGAACCCACTTCACCATCATCACAGATCATCAATCACTCCAGTGGCTACATCAGTCAGAAACAATGTCCAAATCATCAGATGAAGAAAAACCTTAGAAGAATTTAACTTCGACATAGCCTACCGTCCTGGTAAGCTTCACTGTAACACAGATGCATTCTCCAGACTGCCTATCAGTGCCATCAACACCGTATTACAGCAATGGCTAGACAAAAACAAACCAGACTGGATTCCCCAACACACTTTCTCCAAACTTCAGCAGCAAGGAGACCACCTGTATACACCATCAGGACACATTGCCCTAGACCCGCACACAGCCCACGACGTCCTTACGCACTTGCATTCAGACAACAGAATCCGCCTAGGAACAAAGAAACTCACGCAAGTGTTTAACCCGCCGAGTCCCACCGACGTACGATGCACATCGCAACTTTTTTCTGCGGACAGACCCACCGACGTGCATTGTACATCACTCAATTGCAAGGCCCACTGTGTGCACATTTTTCAACACTCGTGGGTGATTTTTGGTAGGCATATGTGGGAGACCTTCCTCTACCAGCTGTCAAGCGGAGATACTGCCTGGCCCCACCTAACCCCCCTCCCCCCTCCCCCCCACACTGGGGAATTCACCTGTTAGCAGTAACCTGGCCAGTAAAGGTATATTGCCCCACAGTCTCTCCAATGACGAAATTCACGGTGAAAGTGATTCCTGAGGTGGAGGACAAAGAAACAAAGAAGCTAGAGGTACAAACAAACAGAAGTGATGAGGTGGTAATGTTGTAAAGGAAGGTGCCATATACTGGGGTTTTGGGTGAGTGAACAATGCTTTTATCGCCTACATTATTGTGTGAAAACCAATATAGACTTGTACTACACATAAATTCGTACCAAATAAGTAAATAAATACGTAATTTAAAGTGGCTTGAATTAGTTAACCCTTCCATAGTTCGTTTTCTTTAGCTAGGTACCCTGAAAAAGAAGGAAAACATAAGGCTAAATGACACCTATATCAACATTTTTAAGCTCAGGAGGGCAATTTCTCTATGAATTTTCAATGTTTCTCACCAAAAGCAGAGGTTTGAGCCAAAAAAAAAAAAATGTTGAAAATCGGTCGGGATCTGGGGGTAGGCTGGGTAAAAAAACAGTTGGGACTGGGCGGGTTAATGACATCTACTGGACACCTAATCCCTCCCAGCTCGCAAAACAAGTAGTGCAAGCCTGCCAGGTGTACGCCCTTGGAAAGGACACCACCAGAACAGGAGGACCCTCAGGACACATTCAGGCCAACAAGCTGTGGCAGCTCCTCTCTGTCGACATAATCGGCCCACTTCCACGAAGATTGGGCTACAAATACGTTATCACCTTTGTTGACACATACTCTAAATTCCTCATAGCCTGCCTCACCAAATAACACCATTCAATCGCTGTAGCCGACGCACTACTACGCCACGTGTTCCTATACTTCGGCATTGTCGACACATACTCTAAATTCCTCATAGCCTGCCCCACCAAGTAACACCATGCAATTGCTGTAGCCGACGCACTGCTACACCACGTGTTCCTATACTTCGGCATTCCCCAGGCCCTCCATTCCAACAATGCACCAGAATTCACGAGCAAGATATGGGCACAACTCGCCGAAACATTCGGGTACACCATTTCCCATTCATCCCCCTACTGGCCTCAACGAACTGGCATCTGTGAAAGGAGCCACCATACCCTACTGAATCAAATCCGCACACGAATACAGCAAACATAAAACTAAGACTGGCCAGCCCACGTGAAAATCATACAGTGAGGGATGAATTCATGCCCACGTGAGGACAGTACCACCCCTCACGAAAGAGTATTTGGCGAAACACCACTCCTCCTACCGCTCCGAAACCACCTACAACCTCACGCCATCCCACCAACCTCCGACCCCCTGCCATGCATCACCTCAAACGCAAATTGCACTGCCTGCAAAACGCACAAGACGTGAAACCCAACCTGCTACCTACCAACCCCTAGAAGCCCAGCAACGTTGTCATGGTGGCAAAACTCCCCACCCCACACAAATTATCACCAAGATACAAAGGACCCTTTTCGATCATCAAGGTCCCCAACCCCTACCAAGTAACAATACAGCACAACAACAAAACCCGCACCCATCGAAACCGACATGTGCACTACTTCCAACCCCTCCACCCCCTCTCAGCCACCCACTGCTTCCCCCAACCCGCATCACCTCACCACCTCCCCACGTCCAGGACGATGACTCACTCTCCTACTACATCACCCCTTCCACCTCATCCCCCTCACCTAGCCCCCCCTGCCTCAACCTCTTCCCTCCACATCCCCACCTCCAACTCCTCACCCTCATCTCATGCCCCCTACCTGGCTCTGATGACCTCACCTCACCTCTCACCTCCCAACGCAACACCACCTCTGCAAAATCAAACATCACGTGGCCCACCAACCACGAGGCCGCCCACCATTCCACCAGAACGGCCACAATCTCCCACACCGAAAACTCTGCCACCAACCCAACACACCACCACTTCTCCATCGCCCAGGACCCTGACTCCCACCACCACACCACCTCCACCGCCACCGACCACATGTGGGCCGTCCACCACGCCATCCACTACCTCCAGGCCAATATCCCCATGCTCATCACCAACAACCACTCCGACACCACCCACACACTACACACCACCCTCAACCCCCACCACCATCCCACCCACACATGCCCACACCCTGCCACCGCGAACTGCCTATATCCACCCCCAATCCCCACTCACATCCTCACCACCCACACCAGTCTTAACCAATACCAGAACACGCTTGGGTCGTCTGTCACCCTCACTTGCCAGATACACCCCTACCCCATCACCACCAAGCACACCACCCGCCCACAGCCACCACACACCACCCACACCAAACACCAACCTTCTCATCCTACACACGTGGATTGAGATATTCCACGGGCCAGGCCCACTAATCCGATTAAGACAGCTCTCTTCCATAAAAGCGGGCCAGCCACCTGCGTCTCCAGTCTCCAGCCATCAGCCAGGGAACACACACCTCACTTCCTACCACCGGAGATAAAGATCCGACACATCTTGCAGACTCCTGCCGGAGGACGAAAACACAGCATAAGGGGCAGCTCACAACTACTCGACCTTCTCCGAGCAACAAACTAGCCTTCCACCCTGGAGGTTGTGTTCAATCACCACCAGAAACCCCACTGACCCATGCTGCATTGGAACAGACTTCACCACCTCACCCCCATCCGACAGATGGCCAAGGCAGATACCTACCACCTCCAGCCATGGGGACGTGACTTTCACCCTCGCGACGTTGCTTAAGTGCTCCCCGACGACGACACCATCACCCACCAAGGAGATGACGGGGAGGTGACAACCACCCTACAAAGGGACACAGGACAGGTGACACTACATTCTGGGCCACACCGGCCCATGTCACCTTCTCCCATACGTCCCTCCTCCCTGCAACCGGACCAACACCAAGGTAGCAGTCCGAGGACATTACTTTTCGGCCATAGCAGCCGTCACCAGACTCGGGGTGGGACTTGCAAACTAGCAGTCCCACATAGGCCCTTGGCAGATCCTGCTGGACCTACTAGCAGAGGGGAAACGACCGCCAGTCTTCTCACCCCTACGACACCCCAGGGGAGCAGCGCCACAGCAACATCAACTGGATTTGCTGTAGAGGGAGCGGCCGCCAGTTCTCCCTCTTCTGCCACCCACCACTGGGAGCGGAGGCACGGTTATGTCCGCTGGACTAGCTGATGTGAGAGCATCTGCCAAACCTCTCCTGCCCGCCCCAGGAAAGGGAGCAGAGCCTCGGTAGCATCTGCCAAACCTGCTGTAGTGGAGACACCCGCTGGGTACTCGGCGGCTGCAACTCTCCCCCGGCAGCAGGAGCGTGGTAGCGTCTGCTGGACCTGCTTAGTTGAGAGCGTCCACCAGATCTCTCCCTCCTGTCGTTCCCGGGACGAATGGTGCCCCGGTAACGTCCGCCGGATCTCCTTCCTCCACTCCCCAACCCAGGAGCCAGGGCAATGTCCGCCAGACTTGCCAGACCAGAAGAGCCTCTTCAGAATCTCCTCCTATGTCCCCCGGCATGGAGTTCCGGCAGCGTCTGTTGGACCTGCCAAGTAGAGGGAGCGACCACCTGTCTCGGTAGCGTGATCGGAGGTACTTGTTGGGAAGTCGATGATGGGTTATTTAATACAACCAGAATAAAGTCGTGAGACGTATTATCAACGAAGGTGAGTTACAGCACCCTTGGGTTAATGAGTTTTATTGTACAGTTATCTTGATAGCGATTTACAAACGATCTTAGCGTGACGGCCAGTCTCCCCTTTCTCCTTACTCTGCCTTAATTGTGCTCAGGCATTCTCTATCCCCTTCTCTGATGTGAAGGGCTTCTCTCTGCCATTATATACAGGTGGGGAAGGATGTTTAGGTAAGGTAGTAGTGTCTAATCGATCTCCTGTGAGCTTCCACATGTTTGAATACATCATGAGTTTCTTGGTTGTTTGGACTGCAAGGATATTTTGAGAAACATCATATGTTAGGATTCTTGATAGTCTGGGACAACAGACTGTGTACAGATATCATGTGAAATCAGACACTATACCCTGTACATTGTGTTATGAGATATATACTAATGCCTATACAATATCTACATATTGTTCGGTCACGCCCACTGTCGTACCAATGACAGGAAATATTGTCCTTAATATATTAATACATATTACAATCAACTTGTAAGTCAATTAAGTGAAGTACATAATATTGTAAAAGTTGCATAATTGGGATAATGTAGTCATTGTAGCTATAGAATTGTACATATACTGTATAATAGTAATATTAAAATAATACAATGGCAAGTCTACTGTAGTCAGTTATACAATATATATATATGAGAAGGACTTGCTGCATATATTCATATATAAATGAGATATAATAGTATAATTAAAGTAAGCCTATATTATATGTAACCCATATTTCGTTATTTTATATAAAACATATATGTACAGTATATACACTATTTACACAGTTTGTCTCACTTGTACAGAACAGTTCTTAAACACTGATTCAAGGTTAGCAATTCTCGCTTCCATTCCGTGCATGGCCAAAAGTAATACAACAAATATGATGGAGAAAATCACAAAGATGGCTGGAGCTGGGCTGTATACATAATATGGGTTAAACATAATCCTACTGTATTCTTCCCAAGGTTGTATTGTCTGATTTATTAGTTGCATGGTTCCATACTTGGGTGAAGTCAACTTAATGTGTGCACTTACATTTAAGTTCATCCTAGGCATTGGCTGGAAGTACTTGTGTGTGTGGTTGAGAATGGCATAATGGTTTTTAGTGGGCAAGGTGGATAATGTAGGTGTCAGGACTGCACAGTAATCTGGTGAGATGTATAAACCAGATGCTGATGTATGGGCTGGAGATGTATCTGGGCAAGTCACAAAAACTGATGTATTTTGAGTGAAGTAGAAGAACTGTGAATGTCCAATGCGTTGATGATGAATGAGTTTATCTGGCGCAAATGTGAAGTTGCAGTTAAGAGGGATGTCATGATTTTTTATGATAGCCATTTCACAAGGGACTGTCTCAGCTGGCTGAAACGTGAAGATGTACACAGGACAAAGGTGAAATGCATGTAATGATGTGCGACATTTGTGCTCCATTGCTGTGTCGCTAGTGAAAGCTACGGCGTCCTGTTTCTCGGAAACCATGATGACTTCTGTTTTGATGTTGATGGTGACTAATGAGTCATCTTTCTTAGAAGGAAAAGGGTATATTTAATAGACTGTGAAAAAGTCATCTGTTACGAACGGTACATGGACTACCATTGACGTTGTTGTCAGTGTTGCTTCCAACTATGGATAATATAACATCAGATTTCTTTCCTCAAACAAAGGTTTCAAACCATGCTTATGTATGCCTTGATTAATGATTTGCCTGAGGTTGTGAATGGGTAGTAAATTAATAATGATCCTTCCGTTACCTGCATTGGCAATTCCTTTCCTGAAAGACTGATACTGAGCCCTGGTGTTGTC
>JAGKTI010003221.1:21685-35239 GCA_018397915.1 Birgus latro
CTGCTCTGTACTGGGCCAGGCGTGACTCATGGCCAACGCCTGCGTGGCCGTGGGAATAGCTGCCTGGCGGCTTGTGGCCTGCACTGCGCTAGGTCTGGTTTCCTGGCAGCTTGTGGCCTGCACTGTATTTGGCCTGGCGTGACTCGTGGCCAACGCCGAGAGGGCACAGGGAGAGATAGTTTCCTGGCGGCTTGTGGCCTGCACTGTGTTAGACCTGGTTTCCTGGCGGCTTGTGGCCTGCACTGTGTTAGGCCTGGCGTGGCTCGTGGCTGACGCCGAGAGGGCACAGGGAGAGATGGTTTCCTGGTGGCTTGTGGCCTGCACTGTGTTGGGTCTACTTTCCTGGCGGCTTGTGGCCTGCACTGTGTTGGGCCTATTTCCCTGGCGGCTTGTGGCCTGCACTGTGTTAGGCTTGGCGTGGCTCGTGGCTAATGCCGAGGAGGTGAGCTCTGGGACGGCTATGGCCTGTGTCAATGAGCTTTGGTCACTAGCAGCTGAGGGACGAACTATGGCCGATCCTGCCTCATGCCCAGTACGGCTCGTGGCCGGTACCGCAGTGCCGCTCTTGGGGGAACGCCTACAGGAGACGGACGACTGTTGACCGGTCCTGCCTGACCGACACGCGTCAGTGTCGCGGCCCTGTGGCGGGGAAACAGCTGGGGATTGGACAATGGGCAATTCTGAACCGTACCCGGTACGACAATTGTCAGTACCGCAGCGCTGTGTGGAGTTGTAAACTCCACCCCTTACCTGCAGAGCTGTGCTCCGGCCGGAGACAAGGTGCCGGCGACTGCTACCTTTCAGGGCCTTCACCTGAGCACAAGAGGGGCGCCGGGAAGTTGAACAGGTAGGTCGTTCCTGCTCCCGGCCGCGCTGCGCTGGCGGTAATCCGCTGGTGATCTGGGGGGGTTGGGGGAGCTGGTGTCGTCTGCTCCGCTCGCCGTGTGGTTGGTGGCTCCAACCCCTAACTCCTGTATTTCAGTTTCTTTGGGTGTTTTATGTCTCGTCGTCTTTTGTGCTGGTACGACCTTCCCCCGACCTATAGACGGATAGCAATCTTTCCACTGTTTTACATTCTGAGGTCCAGTGACCTATACACCTATGATGTCTACAATATGCTTCGAATCCTTTTGCTTTTTGCCTATCCTCCTTTGTTCTAACATTCAGATTTTGTGTGCCCAGGTTTTGCGCAATAGTAACAGAGTGCGTTACTTGAGCTGAACCTACGAGGTGATCTTCCATTTGTGTGTCTTTGTGTTGATTGATGTCTACTGGGACTCCTGTCAAACTTTTGTACCGCCCTGTTGTCTGGTGTGCGGGAACGAGTCCTTGAGCTAACCTGACTGTGTGTTTGTTTCTGAACTGGACGTGATTGTCTGTGGTCCTTGGCAGGACTTGACTTATTTATCCCTCCTACTATTTCTGGTACTTTGATTCCTGGTTTGGTGGGCTATGATGTGTCAGTGACACCAGCTTTACTGCAGTTTAATTCCACTTCATAAATGAAATCAAGTAAGCACATTCCTGGATTGTAAGGGATGGTTTTAGCTATTGTCAGCACCCTGCCAGAAAACTGACATAGGGCTGATATATAGCCAATGATGTCAATGATATGCACTGCTGACATCTCACCATCCTCTGTGACCCAGTTTGAGTTTTCTAGGCTTGCTAACAAAGTTTTCTTAATAGTGGAAATATCTGCTGTGATTTCTCCTAGATCTGAGCCTGAGTGTGTTCGCCTAAGGAGGTCTACAATTTTGTGTAATTCTGGGGCTATACCACCTGTTATGCTACGTATTTGTGGGACGGCTTCTCGCCCTCAAATACGCAGGCTAAAGCGGGTCCCTATTCTAGACCGGGAGGTAACTCCTAAGAGCAGGACTGGGCACAAAAACAAGGCAGTGGATATCACACATGTATTCTACATATAAGACACAGGACAATAATACATCACAGATCTCACAAAGGATTTGCCGTGGGGGGAGGGGCAAGTGAACACTGTACACGATTGCTACCTGTCACTTTACCTTTCTTGTTTAAGTATGGTAATATTCACCCGACACTCGTGTGACATACAACACATTTATATCTTCAGACACAGGAATGGTTTTGACACAATTTCTAAAACCCGTATAGCACTGGACGGCATTGTATACATGTATATCTTACTTTACACCTGTACTTCAGGTAACTGGCGGCCGGAAGTCTATCACAGGTAGGGTTGCCGATGAAGGTATTTAACAGGGGGAGGGGGGCTATGGTATTTGGTATGCCCGGGTCAGCTACGCGGCTGAGACAAGGGGCTGATGCAAGTTTAACTGAACACAGGGGAGGGGGGGAACGTAAACACCAGCGCAAGGCACAAAGACACAAAAGGGGCAAGTCTAGATTATCACTAAGACTGTCTATGGTGGCAGGACTCTACCTTCCAATGTAGGTCCGGCCACGTTCTATCTATCGGCACGTCCAATCTTATTCGGGGTTCCTGGTCACTTCACTTGAGGATACACGGTAGGGAATCACTCGTAGGATACCTGTAGATGCACACTAAACTGAGCTTAAGGGTACACACACATATGTATAGATAGTCCAATCACTTGGGTGACACTGATGGGCCCAGGGCGATCCCTCCGTCAGGAGGGAAACGGGGGTGGAGTGGCGTGCTCCTCGGCAGGGTCCCACACGTGGCTGTGGGGCTAAGGGCTCGGCCCAAAGAGGGCTAGGAGCCTGGCCTGACGTCGGATCTGGGAGCGTCGTCGGGAGACCTCACCCACCGGTAGGTTGCGCCCTGGTGTGCGGGGCACCTCTGGGGGCTGCAGGAGACCCAGGGAACTGGAACCCGGGGCGGCTGGGCTGCGGCAACGGCTCGAGGGCGGCGGCGCCGTCAGGGAGGCCTCACGGGAAGCTCAGCCCGGGGGAGTGGTGGATGGGGCTCGGCGGCGGCTTCGAGGTCTACGGGGGCTCTGGTCTGGCAGCTGGTCACCCGGGTGGAGTCGCAGGGAACCAAGGTCCCGGGTGAGACTCTGCCACATCTCGGGTGTGAGGCCTTCTCCGACGGCTGGTGCTCCCGTAGGAGGGGAGCGGACTATGGCCAGCTCCACTCCGGACCCGACGTGACTCGTGGCCAACGCCTGGTGGGTTACGGGGAGGACAGTCTCCTGGCGGTTTGTGGCCTGCTCTGTACTGGGCCTGTTCTCCTGGCGGCTCGTGGCCTGCTCTGTACTGGGCCTGTTCTCCTGGCGGCTTGTGGCCTGCTCTGTACTGGGCCTGTTCTCCTGGCAGCTTGTGGCCTGCTCTGTACTGGGCCTGTTCTCCTGGCGGCTTGTGGCCTGCTCTGTACTGGGCCTGTTCTCTTGGCGGCTTGTGGCCTGCTCTGTACTGGGCCAAGCGTGACTCGTGGCCAATGCCTGCGGGGCCGTAGGGATAGCTGCCTGGCGGCTTGTGGCCTGCACTGCACTAGGTCTAGTTTCTTGGTGGCTTGTGGCCTGCACGGTGTTTGGTCTGATGTGGCTCGTGGCTGACGTCGAGAGGGCACAGGGGGGGATGGTTTCCTGGTGGCTTGTGGCCTGCACTGTGTCGGGTCTACTTCCCTGGCGACTCGTGGCCTGCTCCGTGTTAGACCTGGTTACCTGGCGGCTTATGGCCTGCACTGTGTCGGGTCTATTTTCCTGGCGGCTGGTGGCCTGCACTGTGTTGGGCCTACTTCCCTGGTGGCTCGTGGCCTGCACTGTGTTAGGCTGGGCGTGGCTCGTGGCTATCGCCGAGGAGGTGAGCTCTGGGACGGCTATGGCCTGTATCAGTGAGCTCTGATCACTAGCAGCTGAGGGACGGACTATGGCCAATCCTGCCTCATGCCCGGTACGGCTCGTGGCCGGTACCGCGGTGCCACTCTTGGGGGAACGCCTACAGGAGACGGGCCGACATGCGTCCGTGTCGGGGCCCTGTGGCGGGGAGACAGCTGGGGAACGGACTGTGGCCAATTCTGCCCCGTACCCGGTACGAACTCTGTCAGTACCGCGGCGCTGTGTGGAGTTGTAAACTCCACCCCTTACCTGCCGAGCTGTGTTCCGGCTGGAGACAATGTGCCGGCGACTGCTATCTTTCCGGGTCCTCATCTGAGCACAAGAGGGGCGCCGGGGAGTCGGACAGGTAGGTCGTTCCTGCTCCCAGCCGCGCTGCGCTGGCGGAAATCTCCCGGTGATCTGGGGGGGGTTGGGGGAGCTGCTGTCGTCTGCTCCGCTTGCCGGGTGGTTGGTGGCTCTAACCCCTAACTCCTGTATTTCACCACCAAGAAAATTCTTGCCTCCCGAGAATTTCCTGAGAAATTCTGTCTTAAATTCCTCGAATTTTGTGGCTCTCATCAATTTATCAGACCGTAATAAATTACCGGCAGGGCATCATTCTTGGTTTATTCTAGCTGAAAAAACAGCTATTTTCCCTTTTTTGTCCGTAATGTGTCGCCTAATGAAAAACTGCTGACAGTGTTCATTGAGGGTGTTCACTTCTATTTTGTCTTTTTCTGTACCAGAGAATTTTGGTAGTTCACTCTCTTCATGACAAATGTACACTGGAAAGGGATTATTACTGGAATTCTGTGAAGGCATTGCACTAGTGCTTGCTTCATTTGTGTTATCCATCTTTACAATTTTTGTTTTGCAATCGTCATTTACTGGCAATTTATAAGTTTTTCCTGACTTTAATACTCTATGGTCTATGTTATAGTAGACGTGAGGAAAATTTTTATAATGTTCACTATCTACATCTGAAGCTTCTGACCAAGTGTCATCATCATTACTTCGGCGTATATTGAGTCTGTTTGTTGTTCTTTATCTAGCTTATGTTTTGTTTCCTGAGTTTGGTTTTTTGCTTGTTCCTCTGTATTTGATGGTGTTTCGATATTTATATTATGTTGATCATCTTCTAGTGTTTGTGTAAAAGTATTTGTCACTAATATTGTTGATCCTTCGGACACTCTACTCAGCATAATGGGACCACTTACTTATTCATATATTACCCATCTCACATATGTCAGTGTAAATTGTGTAATTGTCTCCCACTGTTTAGTTTGTGATTTTTATGATGATGAATAGATAATTGCTTGGGTCATTAACTAAGTGTTAGTATTTTATGGATAGTTGTGTAATTGGTGAATTGTTAACTAATACAACCTTGGTTAGAATAAATTAACTCACTAGAACAGTTGTGGAGATACAGCCGTGGTATGATGAAAGAGGTGTTGTTGTTGAAGGTCAACACGTCAGCATCATTGTTATCACTGAGGTAGGCAGATACTCGCTCTAGACGTCTCACATCACCCTCTTGTTATGATGCATCAGCACTCGATGTCGTCCCTGGAGTAGGCAAACAGGCTGGCAGACAGGCAGGTGCAGCAGGCCGTTGTTTTCAGGCACTTGGGCTGACTGGCGTGTTATGACGATCTTGCAGTGTGTGGGCCCGTGCTTTGCTATGGTAGTTGTGGTGGAGATGGTGGTGAGGGTTGTGGTGGAGAAGGTGGGGATCGTGGTGGAGGGTGGTGGCGGTCAGCAGTGTCTTAGCTCATCATGCTGGGTCAGGCTGCTAGCGCCATTCCTCCCACGTCACTCTTCTTTGTTATTGTTCATATTTTCTCACCTCTTCGTTTGCTTCATATTTTGTAGTACTTGATTTTCCTTAGTTGTTGTGATTAACTCGATAGCGTAGTGGGTTCATCGTTACCGCTGCACACCAATCTCGGCAGCGTGGTCGGAGGTACTTGTTGGGAAGTCGATGATGGGTTATTTAATACAACCAGAATAAAGTCGTGAGACGTATTATCAACGAAGATGAGTTACAGCACCCTTGGGTTAATGAGTTTTATTGTACAGTTATCTTGATAGCGATTTACAAACGATCTTAGCGTGACGGCCAGTCTCCCCTTTCTCCTTACTCTGCCCTAATTGTGCTCGGGCATTCTCTATCCCCTTCTCTGATGTGAAGGGCTTCTCTCTGCCATTATATACAGGTGGGAAAGGATTTTTAGGTAAGGTAGTAGTGTCTAATCGATCTCCTGTGGGCTTCCACGTGTTTGAATACATCATGAGTTTCTTGGTTGTTTGGACTACGAGGATATTTTGAGAAACCTCATATGTTAGGATTCTTGATAGTCTGGGACAACAGACTGTGTACAGATATCATGTGAACTCAGACATTACATCCTGTACATTGTGTACGGGAGCCTCCACTAGGCTGGAGGCTCCCATACGGCCTTTCTTCTAACTTTCTTTCTGTGGAACACCACCTCTCCTCCTCTAAACCTCACCTTCTCTTCTTAACTGAGACTCAGCTGCCTGATGCAAATGACAGCAAACCCATTTCTGTATCCTCCTACTGTCTCTATACTCACTTCAAAGCCAAAGGTGGCTGTTGTGTAAATGTACACAACGACCTACAGTATCTTGCTCTCGTGTTCCTGAACTTGATTCCTCTGAATTCTCTACTCTCTGGCATTGGCTCTCTTGTCATTCTCTGACTAAATACATCTGCGCTGTTTACTTATCGCTTACTGACTATCAAAAATTCCTTGACTATCTTACTTCTATGATGGAACACATTCTATTCATTTCTCCTTTCTCTGAAATCTCCATTCTTGGAGATTTCAGTGTTCACCACCGCCTTTGGCTCTTCTCTCCTTTCACTGATCCACCTGGTGAACAAGCCTACACCTTTTCTATCCTTAATGACCTAGAGCAGCTTGTACAGGACCCTGCCCATATCCCTGACCGCCTTAGAGAGCCCCAACATACTAGACCTCTTCCTTACAACTAATCTTTCTGCTTACACTGTTAATCTTTTCTCTCCATTGGGCTCCTCCAATCATAACCTTATTATCTTAACCTGTCCTATCACTCCGGTACGCCCTGGGGAACCTCCAAAGAAACATCGTCTGTGGCACTTTGGAGCTGCAGATTGGGAGGCCATCAAGCAGTACTTCTTTGATTTTCCCAGGAATGATTATTGCTTCCATGGCTGGGAGCCATCTGCGTGTGCCTTACGCATTATGGAGGGAATTTTCTCGGGCATGGAACCATACATTCCTTTCTCATATACCTTTGTCTAATGCAAGAAAGCTTTGGTTTAATCACGCTTGTTCTAATACTGTCCACAACAAGGAGAGGGCCAACCCACCCTTGAATCATATCATTCTTATGTTTCTGCCCGGAATCGTGCTAAGTCTGTTCTTTGCTCTGCTAAAAGTAATTTCATCCGCACTAAATGTTCTCAACTCTCCAACTCAAATTCTTCATGTTCCTTCTGGCACCTTGCCAAAAACCTTTCTAAAACTTTACCTCATCATCCTTCCCTCCTCTTTTCTACTCTGATGGCTCTGTAGCTATTTCTTCTACTGATAGAGCAGATCTCTTTGCTCAGACTTTCTCCTCCAATTCCACCTTAGACGATTCCGGTGCTGTTCCTTCATCACTTCCCCCCTCTGACTTCCTTATGGCTGACATTAAAATTTCTTCACCTGATGTATTTTCAGCCATCACCGGCCTCAATACTAACAAGGCATATAGGCCTGATGGAGTCCCCCCTGTTGTCCTCAAGAACTGTGCTTCTGTGCTTACACCCTGCCTAGGTAAACTCTTTCGCCTTTGTCTATCAACTTGTACCTTTCTTTCTTGATGGAAGTTTGCTCTCATTCAGCCTGTCCCAAAGAAGGGTGACCATTCCTATCCCTCCAACTATTGCCCAATTGCTTCAACATCCTGTGTTTCAAAAGTGTTCAAGTCTATTCTTAACAGAAAAATTTTAAAGCATCTTTCCTATCACAACCTTCTTTCTGATCATCAGCATGGGTTCCATCAGGGACGCTCCACTGGCGATCTTCTCACCTACCTCCTTTCGGGACTATGACAAAAGCTTTGCCATTGCACTTGACATCTCAAAAAAAGCTTTTGATCGAGTCTGGCATAAATCTTTAATTTACAAACTGCCCTCTTATGATTTCTATCCTTCTATCTGTGCCTTCATCTCTAGCTTCCTTTCTGGTCGTTCTATAGCCACTGTTGTAGACGGCCATTGCTCTTCTCCTAGATCTATCAACAGTGGTGTTCCTCAGGGCTCTGTCCTATCACCAACTTTCTTCCTTTTATTCAAGAATGACCTAACCTATACATCTAACCCTATCCACTCGTACGCTGATGATTCCACCCTTCACCTTTCCATTCGGTTCCATCTCGGCAGTTACTTCAACAAATAAGGGATCAGGCTGTGGTACACCTCATGTCTGACTTGGCTCGTATCTCTGACTGGGGTAAAAATAATCTTGTTGTTTTAAATGAATCGAAGACTCAGTTCTTACACCTATCAACCCAACAAACCCTCCACAGGAGTACCCACTGATGTTTAATAATGTCCAGCTCAATCCTGCATCATCCTTGAACATGCCTGGGGTTTCATTCACTCGGGATTTATCTTGGAAAGAATATATTACAACTCTTGTGAAATCTGCTTCCAAGAGATTAGGTGTGCTAAGCTGACTCTGAACCTTCTTTACCCCCGCATAGTTGTTGACTTTATACACAGGTTTTGTTCGCCCCTGTCTAGAGTACAACTCTCATGTGTGGGGAGGCTCCCCACATACAGCTCTGCTCAATAGGGTGGAGTCAAAGGCTTTTTGTCTCATTAACTCTCCTCCTCTTACTAGCTCCCTTCAACCTCTGTCTCTTCGCCGCACTATTGCATCTTTATCTCTTTCCTTTCGCTACTTCAATGGCCACTGTTCCTCTGAACTGTCTGCTTGCATCCCTCCATTCCTACGACGGGCACGTAGTACCCGTCTAGCAACAACCTCTCATCCTTTTTCTGTCCAGCTCTCTAATCCAAGAGTTAACTGTTATTCCCAGTCCTTCATTTATGCAACTGGTCAACTCTGGAACTGTCTTCCTCTGTCTGTATTCCCTACTTCTTATGATCTGTCTTTCAAACACAGTGTGCCCAGGCATCTCGAAATGAACGGATGTTGAATTTGGCTCTCTTTTGTATTGTCTTTGTTTTTTCTTGGCAGGAACAGTTTGTGGGCCCATGGCCTTTGGTTCCTTCTTCCTTGCATTAAAAAAAAAAAAAAAGGTCTCTGGCTCGGTCCACCCTTCCCCTGGCTGAGTGAGACGCCCCTCTTCCTCCCCCCTCCACCACTTGGGTGGAGATTGCTCCCCAGCAGGTACGTCATGGCAGGAGGTGCGGAGCAGACTGATCGTGGTGTCCTATCTATCCAGCCATCCCCTCCACATCCCCAGACGCTGATGGACTCGCAGGAACACCGTGGCCGCAGACGACTCCTGACGGCCTCATCTTCCCAGTGAGACTGCAGCCCCCAGCCACCGAGAGGCATGCCGCCGACCACTGGCTCCACCCAGCCCAAGGCCGCCCACCACACTACAAAGACATCCCAAGGCCGGCGTAGGGCCGCCTGCCTCTTGGCCCTGTTCAGTCCCAGTCCCAAGGGCCCTTCCACTCCCGATGCTGCCTCCCAGAGGACCAAAGGTGAATCTCCGACCACACCACTTCGCCGCCCACATCATGAGGCAGCTCCACACTACCCAGACAGCCTCCTACCTACACCAGGCCGCCACCTGAACCTTCCAGACTCAACCCCAAAACTGTGAGTGACCCTATTATCCATTATAAGTCCCCACCAGAACCGTGAGTGCTAACACCCCTTTGTTGTGAGCCCCCAGTGGAACATTCCCCCCGTGTAACTCTCCCTCCCCTGTGATAACCACTGTCCATTCCCTCTGTGCTGTAACAACTGCCCTAGTGCCCAATACAGTGAAACTAGTGACTTTCGGCTTCTCCTCTGACCTCCAGTGAACTCCTGTTAATGTGAAGGTTCAGCATTCCTTCAGTGATACAGGTGAACTATACCTAAGGCCTAGAACCACCGAGCTAATACTGAACAGTGTGTGCTGCCCTAGTCAGGACTCACAGTAAGCACCAGACTAATATTTCCCAAGGTGCTATACTGCTATATTGTGTGTTGCCTTAGTTGTGCCATAAGGGATTCTGTAAGTGCCACATGTAAAATTCTATTTTGTACTGAGTCAATCGATCTGGCTGATATACGTGTATTACTGGTTTGCCTGTGTTTTTGCCCTGTACCTTTGGTACATGTTCTAGCTCGGTTTTGAAATAAAAAACTCAAGGCTTGTGTCTGTGTCTTACGGAGCGAGAGGTCGCGCCATAGAACACAGACCTTAATGCTTTCTATCCTGTTCCTCATTGCTGCCGTCCAGATCAAGAACCACTGCTAGCCGCCAGTGTTATGCTGCTTGTTCAAGGTTCAGCATCTTGTCCCTTGATCACGAGCAACTGATTTGGGGTTCTTTTCTAGACCAGGCCTGGTTCATACAACTAGAGTAACACGGCATAAAAACTCGACTAAACCAACCTTACAAGTATATGACCTTAGTTATACAACACTGGACAAGATACAAATACAATATCATACAATACACCATTCAGGAACAAAGCACAAGTAGGACTAGAGGGCTCTGGTCTGAGTGGCTGGATACTTGGGCTGCTCACAAGTGTCGGCCAGGTGTGGGGTGGAGTCCCATCATCGGCGTCCTCTCGCAGGAGGCACGGGACTACTGCCAGGGGCCAGGTCGTCTGGGCTGGACTCCTGGGCAGCATAGAGAGAGGCCCTTTCCTTGCGGGGCCTCGCCGTGGAGATTGGCTCTCGGGGCTAGGGCTAAATAGGGTGAGCAGGTGCGCTTGTTTGCACCTTCTCTGGGAAGTAGAGCTCCAGCCGATGGGGCTGGTGAGGTCATGCCCCGGGGTCCTGGAGACGCCCCTGGGTGTCTGGGGCCTGCGGTCCTCCTTGGGTGGAGTTGCCAACAGGGGCGGCCTGCAGTGACCCTTCCTCTGGGAGTCCGACAGCTAGGGACATCGTTGGGGCACTGGTTGTAGGGCGTGGACTCCCAGGCTCGCCACAGGGCCTGGCCAGAGCTCCTCCAGCTGCAACTCCTGCAGGGATCTGCCTCTGTGGGGAGAGAGAGAAGGTGGTCCCGCTTGGCCACAGGAGTGGTGGTGAGCCGAGCCAGGGACGTCCTCTGTAGAGAAAGTCCCAGGGGCAAAGGATGAAGAGCGGACTGTGGCCTGCTCTCCCTTCCCCGTGTGGATGGTGGCTGACACGGCGGTTCCTCTAACCACAGGGTCAGCAGGTGAAGAGCAGACAGTGGCCTGCTCTCCTTGCCTGACATGGACAGTGGCCTGTGTCAAGGTCCTGCTCCCTGTGGAGGTGGCAGCCAAAGGATGGACAGTGGCCAATCCTTCCTTCCCGGTATGGATGGTGGCCTGTACCAGGGTGTTGCCCTTCTCTGGGTCTACAGCCAGAGAGCTGACGGTGGCCTGCTCTCCCTTCCCGACATGGACGGTGGCCTGTGTTGCGGTCCTGCAGCAGGTAACAGCTGAGGAGCAGACGGTGGCCTACTCTGCCTCCCCGACATGGACAGTGGCCTGTGTCACGGTCCTGTACGGGATAACAGCTGAGGAGCAGACGGTGGCCTGCTCTGCCTCCCTGACACAGACAGTGGCCTGTGTCACGGTGATGTCTAGGGCTGTGGTATCAGCCCCACCCCAAATCTGGCAAGGGCTTGCCCGGCTGGAGAGTAGGCGACCGGGACTGCGTTCTTATCGGGCAGTAGGTTGAGGGTGAGAGGGGCACAAGGCAGTCTAGGATGTAAGCCCATCTAGCCCTGGGCCTACGTGTACCCTACACGCCACCTGGTGGTCTCTTCCTAGGGTGGATGTTGCGACAACCCTCCCTGAGTCTCCCGTTGGGGTGGGCATTTCAGTAATAATATGCAATGCAAGTTGGTCGTTGTGTTACAAGGACATACGGTTGTTTATCATTAACACAGGTTGTGTGGTTTTGGATGCCCATTAATTCATACTAATGTGTCAATTTAAGCCTTACACTATAAATGCATAAGGTTTATGTTCCTCTCATATTTGGATGAATGAAACGAATCAGGGATCGGCTCTGATGAACCACAAAATCTCTGTTTTAACAAAAATATTCTGAACTCTTTTTACAAGTGTCAGGAAGCCGACATGTCTCTCCCCAGGCAGATGTAAGCAGACACTCTCCTCAGTTAGATGTAAGCAGACACACAGCTGTAACAGGTGTGGATACAAGTACACCTGCTGGACGTGAGTTTAGGGTGACACAGGACAGAAAAGAAAGAACAGGGAGCCTGATGTTAGCTCCACATATAGCTGCGGACAATAGGTATGGGGAGGTGGAGTAAAGGAAGGAAAGTTGAGAGAAAGCAAATGAAAGCTGAAGAGAAAGTAGGAGAGAGAAAGAGAGTAAGAGGAGTGGTGTCAGGGTAGAGGTCAGGCAGGGCATGGGAACCCATGTTGACACAGCAAAATCTACTGTGGGAAACATGCTGACCTCTGCATCCCATGCTGACCTCTGCATTCACTACCATGGGAAGCATGCTGACCTCTGCATCCCATGTTGATACAGCAAAATCTACCGAGGGAAACATGCTGACCTCTGCATTTGCTCAAGCCTCTTCGATGGATGATGCGCGGATGACGTGTGGATGAAGGTGGTGGATGAGTGGGTGAAGCCATCACCCACCTCACAACCATGTGAACTGCTGGTGAACATCGGCAACCCTCGAGGCCAGGACAGGAGTAGTGTAGGGCATACAGTATCAGAGGTCGAGGTAACGTCGCGGCAAGGAGACGTGAGCTCCGGGCAGCGGAGACGTCAGGGAGGGCGTAACCGTAAGGCTGAAAGGAAGATTGCCGCGAGCGAGAGGATGTAGTAGTTCCAAGGACAACAATGAGGGTACATCTGCTAACTGTGAGTAAAAGTACAAGTTAGTGTAATCGCGGGTACAACTTGTGAACAGCGGTAATATCTGCCTGTCGTCGGGACTAGTAGAGAGGCTCCTAGTTACTTAGAAAGAAACGGGAGAAGATTTTAATATTTAAATATGTTTATTGTATTAAGTGATAAGATACTAATGTAACAGTGTCAGTGACTCATTACATTTAAAATATAACATAATCTAAATAAGTGAATAAAAGAGAGTGCTTTAATTATAGCAGTACTAGTATGTATTTAAAGGATTGAATATATAAGGTAGACTTTAAAGCCAGGAAATAAAGAGTGCTTTATTATAACAGTGTTAGTAATTAAGTGAATTAAGTGTAGATGATTAAGTGCGGGGGTAGTAAACGGTATCCAGCACGGAACATTTAAGTGAAATGAAAAGAGGTGGAAAAATATCTCATGATTTTCATGTGTGTAAATATATTGTAGATAATATTTTGATAATTAAAACCTAGGAAAACCATATCATTTTTATTTCTTCCAGTTCCCAGTTCTGAGTTTATATGAATAGTGACAATCGAAGTCGTGCATGAAAGTGTCTATTGTTTCACGCTAGCAAAGTAATAAATAAGGGAGGCTAAATATTCCCGGGATAAATATCATTGTTGTTTTCAGGGGGGGGGGGGCGCGACAAATAAGGGAGGCTAAATATTCCTGGGATA
>JAGKTI010003221.1:35314-59386 GCA_018397915.1 Birgus latro
GGGGGGGGTGCGACAAATGGTGACAGCGCTGGAGATAGTTATTTTAATTATTACCAATACCAGAGTTGGGAATAATTAAAGGAAATAACTTAAAGGAACTGGAAGGTAGAAATAGTGAATAGTGAATATTTTTTCTTTTAATTTTTTCTGCAAATGAGTCACTCCGATTGGAAAGGTGACCCAAACCCAGTACAGAATTTTTTTGATTCAGACGATTCTGACTCTGTTTCTGACGATTCTGACATAGAAGACTCTGACACAATGAGTACACCACCTAATGATCCTACCGCTTCGGGTAGTGTTGGGAACACTACAGGGAGTACAGGGGGAGATATTGCACAGTTATCGAAGCAGTTGTCACAGGCCATCTCAGATAATAGTAAGAATCCCATGCAACAATTGGGGGCTATGAAATATTTTTGTAGTTCAAAATTTCGCTCCTCAACGGAATATCCAGGAAAACGATTGGAGCCAGACGTATGATCTGGTTACATGACATAGAGATGAGGACCGATGATAATAAGAAGTGGACTACAAAAGGGAGAATGGAAGTGGCTAGGACATTTTCACTCGGTCCTGCACAAGAGATTATGGAGATTTTAATCCGGGAATCTCGTGGGGACTGGGATTTGTTCAAAGCTAGTGTACGGGAACAATATTATACTGAAGAGAGTCTAGAGATATTACACCGGGAGTTACTTGCGGCAAAAAGGAACCCCGGGGAAAAACCACTTCACTACTTTTACAGGTTACAGAGTCTGGGGGATAGGATTGTCAGATTACGTGCAAGTTTTCAGGATTCAGTAAATCTTATCATTATCAATAATTTTTTGGAAATGTTTCCTAAACAATATGTTGCACAAATTCCCCAGAGTCGATACAGTAACCCAGTAGAGATAGCGAAGGAGGGAGTCAAGTGGGCAGAAAAGACAAATTCGCCTCTGTCAGAACACAATGTACTGAAAGAAACAGGGAACGATTGCTAGTGTCAACCCAGCAAGCACTGCGAGTGCGTCACCAAGGCCAAAGGTTCAGCCGAACACTGGGGCGAGGAATCGTATGAGCGCAAGTGGGCCAGTTCAGTGTGGCTCAGAAACTCATCAGGGCTCACGAGGTGCAAGTTCCCATGCTAATTTACTTGACAATAATGATTCCAATAGGTGTGGGAAGCCAGAGCACTTCGCTAAACAATGTCGTGCGGAAAGGCCACTCCAAAGGGGGAAATATGATAATTTGTCACAGGAGCAAAGGAAAAGGATCAGATGTTTTCATTGCTCCATGATGGGACATAGAGCTGAGCACTGTGGAGTCCGTGTAGATAATCCCGGACAGCCAGTAGCTAGATGTAGGGAGTGTCAGAGTACCACACATAATACAGCTCAATGTAATTGGAAGACTAAATCACCTAATGAAAAAAAAAAAAAACAGAAGAATCGAGCTGGGGAACTTAATAACTGTCACTACAAGTGATGAGGTAGCGAAGTTGGTGGTGGTAAAAGCCATGTACAGGAATCTACATTGTGAGATACTTCTGGATACAGGAGCTTGTAAATCTTTAATTAGCCAACGGACCTATGAAATTGTGTCAGGGCCAGATACTAATCTCCGACCTTATCGAGGCGGTGGTTAGGTGTCCGCCAGCAGTGATGCAATGGACATATTGGGATTGGTGAATTTCCAGGTACAATTAGGTGATAAAAAATATAATCAGGAATTTGTGGTAGTGAGGGAACTACCCTCAGCCGCTTCCATAATTCTGGGAGTTGATTTCATATTCGCACATAGCCTAAGTATCACTGCCAACCCGCTATGTATAAAGGTCGGGGAAGAGGAACTTGATTTCGTGACCGAGGGAGGGAGTTTTTCTCACTTAGAGTTCAATCCTTCTTTTGTGATAACTGAAGCAGTTCCTCCATCCGAGGAAGAGGATTTTGTGACAAGTCATTGTGTCACGAATGAGACAGACATTCTGGAACCTTACACATACGGAGCAATAACGTTAAAGACAGCGCTAAGTGGGTGGGAGGTAGGAATGTTTATGCCAAACACTGGTAGTTCAATTGTGGCAGTGTTGTGCCCAGGTATTGTAAGTCCAGTGGATAATGGGGCAATTGGGGAAGGGACATGTTTCACCGTCGCGTATGCAAATCTAACCCCTGACAGGATATTTATAGATGGGGAATATAGGGTAGGTACTGTATCCCCTTACGAAGAAGTCAGGTGGGGAGAGGAGCAAGTGAGTCAAGGGGGACAGCAGATCACTAGTGTAGTGAGTGAGGATAGACTCAGGAAACTATATACGGAGGTAGATCAGATGACAATTCCTTCTAGCCGGGAAAATGAAGCATTAAAAAGGCTAATAAGGACACCCAAATGTTTTTGCATTACCCGAAGACCCACTTACTACTTCACTATACTTTCATCACATATGTGCGGATGGTCTGGTAGTGAACCATAGGCCATACTGTATACCAACAAAGTGGCATGATCAAGTACGTAAGCAACTTGAAGATTTCCGTAGACAGGGGATTATCAGGCCTTCTCGTTCACCTTATTCTTCACCACTAGTTCCAGTAGTTAAGAAGGATGGTAGTTTGCGGATCTGCTTAGACTTTAGACATTTAAATAATCAGATAGTTACAGATCCTTACCCTTTGCCCAATATTGAGCATATTCTTTCAGTTAGGTGAGAATAAGTACTTCAGTAATCTAGACTTAAAGCAGGGTTATCACCAGATATCTCTGGATGAGGAGTCAAAGCCTGTCACGGCTTTCTCCTCCCCTGAGGGGCACTGGGAGTATTGTAACCTTCCTTTTGGATTAAAAGATGCGCCGGCTTCTTTCCAGCGTATAATCAATGAAGCCATGATCGGTCTCACGGGAAAGATAACCCATACTTTTTTGGATGACATTATTATTTACGGAAAGACGTTTGATGCTCATGTTCATAACCTAGATGAGGTCTTGGGACGTCTAGAAGGGGCAAAGCTAACTATTAAATTGCCAAAGTGTAGTTTCTTTAAACAGGAAGTATCCTTTTTAGGCCATGTCATCACAACAGAGGGATTACGTCCTCAGCCAGAGAAAATCCGTGCAATCCAAGATATTGCGGTTCCCAGTATTTTGAAAGAACTCCAGAGTTTCTTGGGGTTAGTAAATTATTATCGCTGGTTTGTGGAAAATTTTTCCCAGATAACGGCACCACTTACTCGTGGGAAGAAGGACGTAAAGAACACGAGACAGTGTGGATTGGAATGCGGAGGCAGACAGCGCGTTCTTTGAACTTAAGCGAAAGTTAGCGGAAGATGTATTGCTAGCTTTTCCTTGTTTTGATAGACCTTTTGTGTTAACTACAGACGCCAGCGGTACGGCGATTGGCGGAGTTCTGCAAAAGAAGGACGATCAAGGGTTCCTTCGGCCATTAACTTTTTTCAGCCGTGCTCTAAATAAAGCAGAGTTGAACTATGCTACGACTGAGCAGGAAGCGTTGAGTATTGTTTACGGCTTGAAGGTGAACAGACCACTTATTTTGGGTTATGAAATATTGATTCAGACCGACCATCGACCTCTTACTTGGCTGTTTAATGTAAATGAGGCTTCAGGGAGGATTGCAAGATGGCAAATTCAGGTAGCCAAATATAACATCAAGGCTGAATATTTACCAGGGCAGCAGAATACTGTAGTGGATGCTCTATCCCGTTTGAGAACGACTCAGTCTAATGATGAAGATGAAGTCGCACTACTTGTAAGTCCAGATGCTGTGGAAGTAGACAAAATAGATTGGGATGTCACTGAGATAAGGCAACAACAAGATTTACACCCAGTTTGGGGTAAATTAAAGAGTTATTTGCAGAATGAGACCACAGAGGTACCAAAACTGCAAGCAAAGTTGGACTGCTTTCATTTGTTGCCAGATGGTTTGCTCTATAAGAAGGAGAGTCGGTCATTTGGCATAGGGGAAGTATTCCAAATTGTAGTCCCAGAAGATAGCGTTCACTCTGCACTTAGACTCGCTCATTGCTTACCGTTATTTGGTCATGGTGGAATCAAGATTACTTTAGCTCACGCGAGACGGTTTGCATATTGGCCCCAGATGGAGAGGGATGTTTTGGAATTTTGCAAACAATGTACCAAGTGTATACGTTCGAAGCGTTCGGGGGACGCCCCAAACCCGCTTCTCCATTTCCCCGATATCACTGCACCATGGGTCAGGTGTCATATGGATTTGATTGGTCCACTAAATAGATCAGAGGAAGGGCATTATTATGTCTTGACTTTCATTGATGCAATGACTTGATTTCTTATCGCGGAACCATTAAAGTCTAAGTCTGCCGAAGAGGTGGCTAGGGTATTTATGGAGCGAGTTATTTGTGTTTACGGAACTCCACAACAATTAGTCACTGATCGGGGTACTGAATTTGTTAACAAAGTGTTTCAGGAATTGGCGCATTTGTTCCACATGAAACATGTGAACATTACTCCTTATCACCCATCCTCTAATGGATTGGTGGAAAGGGCAAATGGTACTGTTATTCAGATAATACGTACCATGGTGGAACAGAACGCTAATCATTGGCATAGAATGGTACCAGTTGCTATGATGGCCTATAACTCTGGATATAATCGGACTATCCGTGATTCTCCTTACTTCTTGTTGTTTCTCAGAGATCCACAGATGCCTTATCATGTAGTGCAAGACCCATCTTTGAAGTACAACCTTGAGGATATACCTAATTTATTTGCCGCCATGGCAACAAAGGTTTTCGAAAAATGCCAGGACTTTCTTGATCGTGCAAGCACAGAAAATGAGAACAGATGGGCAAAGAGATGTGTAATAAAACCACTCTTGGTAGGGGACCGTGTCTATGTGAAGACTGTCCCTACCAGGGGGGTGGCAAGGAAATTGCAACCTTTGTTTTCAGGACCCTATCGTGTAATTGATCAAGTAAATGATGTTGTCATCAAAGTTCGTCCCATACAAGGGGGGAAAGTAACCACTTTACACACTGACAGGGTGAAAGTTGTCCCGGAGGAGTGTATTACTAGGAAGCAGAATCGTAATGCGAGAATGGCTTATCCTATTCATGAAGGTGGGGAGACTAGGGATAAGAGGGAAAATGAAGGTGAGGGAATAAATAAGGAAGAATGTATCCCAGGGCCTGTAATTGACTTTAGTTTGCCTTCTCCACAAATAAGTCAGGCTATAGGCAATAGTGCAACTGGCAACTCGAGTGGCCAGGCGAGGGCACTGGGTACGAGTCAAGGGCAAGTGACAGCTGATTGTCAAGGCCAAACACCACCCCACTCACCTCCCTCACCACACTACTCCACACCTCACACTCCACCACATTGCAGATACAATTTGAGGTCACATTCTAGTGCCCCATACTACCCGTTGTGTATGGACAGACCTATAGAGTATCAGACTGCACAAGCAAAAGCACCTAGTGTGACTGAGACACAGACCGAAGTGACTGGGGAAGACACAGGAGACATGTAGTTTTTTACTAAATGAATAAACGATAGTCAGGTGAACTTGTGGTTATAGTTTTACGAATCTCTTGCAGATGATTGCTTGCGTTTGGGTGAGTCCTTCCCAATTGGAATCGATAGGACCACAAGAGGAGACACCTGCCAACTTGGGATTGGTGTTTTCACCTGTGGGTCGTTTGATGATCACAGGAAATAATTATGTAGTTCCATTTGTACTAAATAAGGAGGAGTTGTTCCAACCTCTACTTGTTGCTCACGACTTGAGTGATGCTATTTTGTGGAATGCGATACGTATACTGCCCCTCATCGGGAGCATCGCGCCCCCAAGCTGCAGCCTCCTAAACCCCGCCCAACACTGCGAATCAGGCTGCAGCTCGATGCTCCCCTAAATCGAGCATCTGCTGCCACCGCCACTACCGTTGCTGCACCGCCCACCGAGCCAGCCCAGCCAGCTCCTACAGTTGATTCCCTCTGCTCGCCGTCAGCAGCCGAGGAAAGGGCTCCTTCTCCCGTCCCCTCCACTGACAGGGAAGAAGTGGACCTCCCGCCCTCGACTCCTCCACCTGCTGTTGATGGCGAGCTGAGGGAATAGAAGAAAAAGAGGAAGGGGAAGAAAGGCGGGCCTCCACCACCGGTTGAGATGGAGACAGACCATCCCACGTCTCCTCCACCATCTCCACCGCCTGCCTCCACCACCACCGCTCCTCCACCTCCACCGCCTGCCTCCACCACTGCTGATCGCCGTCAGGAAGTCTTGGCCCGACTCCCTCCACTGAGAGAGGAAACTCGCGCCCATCTCGAGTCTCTCTCAGTGGATCAGATCTTTGAACAGCAAGATCGATACCATCAGGCCAACTTCTCTGACGTGACAGACTCCCTCTACCGCCTCCACGTACGCTGTCAGCAGTTTCACGACCGCCACGCCGAGTGTCTGCTTGTGATGAGCGAGAGCCACGCCGACGACGTGGCCATTTTAGACTACGTCGTCCACGCTATATTAAACATCACGGTCAACACTAGCTGAAGCTAGTTCACCTGCCTTCCATCTGCAGTTCACCCACTATGGGCTCTCCACCCTGAGCCCGTACCACATCCGTGTGGCAAATCTTATCATCATCATCGTAGACCACGTGGATAATGGCAGCACTCTAGTTGCCTCATTACAGAATACTGTGCATTCATTTCAAAATGAATTTGATGTGCGTTATCAGGACTTGAGCAATTATATAGACTATCTCATGTCGGATCATCCTTGGAGTCGTCGCTCCCGAAGAGGTGCGATCAACATATTGGGGCAATTTGCCAATGTCTTGTTTGGAACAGGTACTCAACAACAGGTTGATGATATTTATGCTACATTAGGGAGCCTTGAGACGATGTCAGAGAAGGAGAGATCAGTATTAAATGTTCATTCCAAGGTATTGAATAGCACAATAAGGAATGTGTCACACATGCAGGCAGCACTGTTGAAGATACAGAAGGCTGCAAACATTTCTTACAGCATCATAAGATTGTATTCACTGAGGTAAAGATGTATGAGGCAATGTTTAACCTTCAACTCGCCTTGTCTGACATCATAGTTGATCATTTTAGGATTAAGTTGGGTATACAAGAGATGCTTCAGGCTAGGCTGAGTTTAGATATTGTCCCTAACGAAATCTTACTGGAGTTATTAGGGAATATATCACTCAAGGAGCCGGGTCTACTTTTTCCAGCGAGGCCAAAATATCTAGTGCTGTACCGTGATATCATCAAGGTTGTACCTCGAGGTTACAAGTCAGCTGTGTGCTTTTATTTACTAATACCGGTGTTAGGTGACCCTTCTGATGTATTTGACATCTTTAGGATCACCTCACTTCCTTACAGTGTGCCTGCTACAGAGGTCTGTGTGAAAGAAATTCCCAAGTTTAATTTTCTTGCTTTCACGGAAGACCGCCTCCATTATGTGCTGTTTCAAGATTTCACCAGTTGCAGGGATCACCAGGACTTGGTGATCTGTGAACCTTTAGGATCAGTTTACCATGTTTCGACTCCTTCTTGTGAAAGTGATTCTTTTCTTAACAGAAACAATGCTACAAAGCTCTGCAGAAAAGAAATATTAACTTCGTTCAGTCCAGTTTTTGTGAAACTGAAAAACCACTGGTGTTTCTCCACTGCACAACCTTTGCAATTTACGTTGAAATGCACAGTAAATCCTATTAGGAATACAGTGCAAGTTGTTAAGGGAGTAGGTTAACTGGTCTTAGGAGATGGCTGTAGTGCTCACAGTGAAGCCTTGACTCTTCCTGCTTATGCAACTCTCACAGTAGATACTAAGCTCACTGTCTACCCCCATCTCTTAAACCTCAGTACCTCACTCACATATGCTGAACTTATGGCTATCAAGGACTTACCCACTCTAGGACCTAACCTTAACATTACTCCTCTATTTCTGGATGATCTCCTTAAATATGAAAGTCAGTTGCAGTTGACTGAACCTCTCAAACTCTTCGGTTCCTCCAATTTCTTCTGGGACTATGTCCATGCTGGAATAGCTCTCTTTCTGGATTTTCTGTCTGCATATATCCTTTACAAGTGTTACACCAATGGCTGTGGGTGTGCATGCTGCAGACTTGGGTCCATACTCAGACGTCGACGTGCACAGAACCCCACCATGCTCTACTCACGACGAGGACGTGTGATTTCACCTTTGGGGGGAGAAATGTTGGGAAGCCGACATGACTTTCCTCAGGCAGATGTAAGCAGACACTCTCCTCAGGCAGATGTAAGCAAACACTCTCCTCAGGCAGATGTAAGCAGACACACAGCTGTAACAGGTGTGGATACAAGTACACCTGCTGGACGTGAGTTTAGGGTGACACAGGACAGAAAAGAAAGAACAGGGAGCCTGATGTTAGCTCCACATATAGCTGCGGACAATAGGTATGGGGAGGTGGAGTAAAGGAAGGAAAGTTGAGAGAAAGTAAGTGAAAGCTGAAGAGAAAGTAGGAGAGAGAAAGAGAGTAAGAGGAGTGGTGTCAGGGTAGAGGTCAGGCAGGGCATGGGAACCCATGTTGACACAGCAAAATCTACTGTGGGAAACATGCTGACCTCTGCAACCCATGCTGACCTCTGCATTCACTACCATGGGAAGCATGCTGACCTCTGCATCCCATGCTGATACAGCAAAATCTACCGTGGGAAACATGCTGACCTCTGCATTTGCTCTAGCCTCTTCGATGGATGATGCGCGGATGACGTGTGGATGAAGGTGGTGGATGAGTGGGTGAAGCCATCACCCACCACGCAACCATGTGAACTGCTGGTGAACATCGGCAACCCTCGAGGCCAGGACAGGAGTAGTGTAGGGCATACAGTATCAGAGGTCGAGGTAACGTCGTGGCGAGGAGACGTGAGCTCCGGGCAGCGGAGACGTCAGGGAGGGCGTAACCGTAAGGCCGAAAGGAAGATTGCCGTGAGTGAGAGGAAGTAGTAGTTCCAAGGACGACAATGAGAGTACTTCTGCTAACTGAATAAAAGTACAAGTTAGTGTAATTGCGGGTACAACTTGTGAACAGCGGTAATATCTGTCAGTCGTCGGGACTAGTAGAGAGACTTCTAGTTACTTAGAAAGAAACGGGAGAAGATTTTAATATTTAAAAAATGTTTATTGTATTAAGTGATAAGATACTAATGTAACAGTGTCAGTGACTCATTACATTTAAAATATAACATAATCTAAATAAGTGAATAAAAGAGAGTGCTTTAATTATAGCAGTACTAGTATGTATTTAAAGGATTAAATATATAAGGTTGACTTTAAAGCCAGGAAATAAAGAGTACTTTATTATAACAGTTTTAGTAATTAAGTGAATTAAGTGTAGATTATTAAGTGCGGGGGTAGTAAACGGTATCCAGCACGGAACATTTAAGTGAAGTGAAAAGAGGTGGAAAAATACCTCATGATTTTCATGTGTGTAAATATATTGTAGATAATATTTTGATAATTAAAACCTAGAAAAACCATATCATTTTTATTTCTTCCAGTTCCCAGTTCTGAGTTTATATGAATAGTGACAATCGAAATCGCGCATGCCAGTGTCTATTGTTTCACGCTACCAAAGTAATAAATAAGGGAGGCTAAATATTCCCGGGATAAATATCATTGTTGTTTTCAGGGGGGGGGGGGGGCGAAAAAATAAGGGGGACTAATTTTTCCTGGATTAATATTGTTTTTTTTTTGGGGGGGGGGGGGGTGCGACACAAGGTACAGTGAAACTTTTTATATGACTGACCAGCATTCAATCCTATTCATATGACTGAAATGCAGACTACCAAAGTTACCCATCAAAAACAGAATACTGAAGTGCCCCATGAAACTTATCTGGCCGAGACACCCACCCCAGAAGGAGACAACCAAGGGGCAGAAATAGTCAGCGCAGGCTCGGTGCAAGACGGGCGCACCTGTGTCTTTCCTGCACGCCCCTCTCGCACTCAGGTAACTCGCCACCGAGTTATCAGCCATGGCAGACTACATCTCCGCCAGACCAGCCCTCGCCAGGATCGGGGTGGGGCTACTCAGCTAGTCCCAGACAGCACCCAGGAGACGGCCACTAGCCGCTCTTTCGCTGCTATCCCACAATCACAACGGGTGACGGCCACAAGCCGCTCCCGCTACAACCCTAAAAAAGAAGGGGATCAGGTGACATCCACAAGCCGCGCCTCCATCAGGAGGGACCCAACACTGATGATGGTCACAAGCTGCGCACCTGCGGGCCCTCCGTGAAGTAAGACACCAGTGACGGCCACATGCTGCAAACTTGCACCCCCGTGACGGCCACAAGCTGCACACCTGCACCCCCGTGACGGCCACAAGCTGCACTCGGGGTGTGGTCTTCGCAGGGCACGGCGCCCGGGTGATGGCCTCAAGCTGCACTCATGGGTGGGGGATGGCCAGAAGCCACATTACGCCCACAGGCAGCCAGGGGCATGAACCCTCTATGACGGCCACAAGCTGCATGAGGGAGGAGACGGCCACAAGCCGCTCCACCTTTTGTGTCCTAGGGGACTCAGTGACGGCCACAAGCTGTGCCAAGGAGGGAACGGCTACATGCCGCCCCTCACCCCCTACCGCAGTGCCTTCCCCACCTGAGGATTTCCCGGGCTTGCTAGAGTCTGCCTGCGGGCTTGCTAGAGTCTGCCTGCGGCAGTTCAGGTATCCTCGTCCGTTCCCTAAATAGAGTCACCCTCCCGGCAGAACAACAGCTAGAGGAGGCCTGGCAAGGCCCCCTGGTACCTGGGATCCTAGCCGTCCAAAAAGCCCCTTGGCAGTCCCAGCCCCAGATGGGCTCTTCACCACTGAGATGCCGCAGTTCACCCCTGATGGAGGCTCAGCAGAGAGACCACAGCTGCCGGACCAGCCGAGACGTCCCTAGGACCACGGGGTGTGACCTCTCCTGCCCCACCCAGTGACCTCCTGCCCATCAGAGTGGGTGTGCCTACTCTCTCTGTTCAGGCCCAGCCCGTAGGCCCGACCCCCGGGCTCCTCAGGAAGGGCGCCCACATCACGTTTCCCTCAGACCACTCCTGGACCACCCAATTATGGCCCAGCCTCCTGACGAAGGCCTCCCGAATGTTCCAGCAGCAGCCGGCTTCCTGATGAAGGCTCCGGATGACCCAACAGCAGCCCGGCCTCCTGACGAGGCCCCAGACGAACATCAGCAGTCCGGCCTCCTGATAAGGCCCCAGACGAACATCAGCAGTCCGGGCTCCTGACGAAGGCCCCTCTGGGCGCCCCGATGACTGACGGACTCCTAATGCAGGCTGCCACCCCTGGGCCCTCCACTACTGCCGGGCCTCACCCTACAGCAAGTTCCGGGTACGTTTACTTGTCCCAGAGTCCTCCAGCCCTGTCCTATTTGTGTGCATACTAATTCTTCATCAAGTATGCCAGTGTCTGTATTTGACTTAGTGTATGAATTAAGGCAATATACAAGTAAGGTTTGTTGCTCTGAGTTTTTATGCCCTGTTCCCTCTAGTCCTCTAGTTGCCTTAAGATACCCAACCTGGTCTAGAAAAGAGGACCCCGCTCCAGATTCCGTGTCTAAGGGACGAGAAGTCGTGCCTTACACACGCAGTATAACAGTGACATTGTGCCACTGTTGTGACAAGAGGTCAGAATATTTTCATTAACCCGTCACGTCCCGACCGATTTCCAACCTCCGATACCCCTCAGTCACGAGCATTTTCGGGGAAAAAATCTTTTTGGCTCAAACCTTCACTTTTGGTGAGAAACATCAAAAATTCATAGAGAAATCACCCTCCTGAGGCTATAAATGGTGCTACAGGTGATGAGTCAGCCTTACGTTTTCCCTCTTGCTCAGGGTACCTGGCTAAAGAAAACGAACTATGGAAGGGTTAACTAATTCAAGCCACTTTAAATTAAGTATTTATTTATTCATTTGGTATGAATTTGTGTAGTACAAGACTATATTGGTTTTCATACAACAGAAGCACTGTTCAGTCACCAAACACATCCACATGTGGCACCTTCCTTTACGACATTACCACCTCATCACATCTGTTTGTTTCTTGCTCTAGCTTCTTTATTTCTTTGTCCTCCACCTCAGGAATCACTTTCACCGTGAATTTCGTCATTTGAGAGACCGTGGGGCAACATGTCTTTACTGGCCAGATCACTGCTAACAGGTGAATTGCCGAGTGTGGGGGGATGGGGGGGAGGGGGGAGTCAGGTGCGGCCAGGCAGTACCCACACTTGACAGCAGATAGAGGAAGGTCTCCCACATATGCCTACCAAAAATCACCCATGAAACTTGAAAATTGTGCAAATTATGACCCTTGCAATTGCTCAACGTACCCGTATGTCAATGGGTCTAGCTGTGACAAAACGTTGTGACATACCCATACATCGATGGGACGCCTCAGGTTAAAGCAGAGAGTTTGTGGTTCGTCAGTGCCGATCCTTGATACACTATAGGTCTTCTTTCATTTTTGTGCCTTTCTCAAATAGTGTGGATAACAGCAGAATATCACCCATTAAATACCTTTATATACTTTACCGCTACTGGTTCTGAGTGTCTATAAAAACAGTCATGACACTGTAACTTCACCAGAAGCTTTGGCTGTTCCACATTTATCCAACAACGCTTATACTAGGGTTGGCTTTGGGGTAGGGGTGGTGGATGTGGGGTGTCTGATCGCCCGGTCGCTCACTGCCCGCGACTCCGGTTACTAGGGGGGGGGGAGAAATTAGTGCTTTTGGGTATGTATACATGTTTTTCCTCCTCAAGGATGAGGAACTTTCCAGAAAGTGCAAGTAAGAATAGCAAAGTGAGTACTTTTTAACTTTTTAACCTTTTCGTTCAACCATTTACCTGTTTTCCATTGAATTGCTTACCTATGAATGCTTACCTGTGAATACATAGTGAGGAATTAAGAAGAAGGCTTCTTGTTGTGTTCCCCACCTCTTATACACCTGTCAGCCAGTGTGCCTTAACGATTTAATGTGGCTATCATACCGGGCTTTAAATGTGGCATTGACGCGGAATACACTTAAGCCCCCGTCACATATTCCATAATCGAGCCATGACAGCGCCACTAATTCAGTTAGTAGCGGCATTGTGGTTCTGATTCGAGGTCTATCGTGATCGATCACGACACTCGAGATACACTCGGTAAAGGCCACATTAAATTAACACAAGCTTTAATTTATCATGAAGCTCCCCGTTTTTGTACGCAATGTAGTTAAAATGAGCCCCGACAATGACATCCCCACCCACCATGATGGGGAGGTAATGACCACCCTACCAGGGAACACCGGTCAGGTGACTCAGCCTTCTGGGCCACAACGGCCCACCTCACCTTCTCCCATAGGCCCCTCCTCCCTGCAACTAGACAAACCCCGAGTTAGCAGTCCGGGGACATTACTCTCCAACGGTAACAACCATCACCAGACTCGGGGTTGGAGTTGCTCTAGAGCAGTTCCACGCAGCGGCCCAGTAACATCTGCCGGATTTACTGGAGAGGGAGCGACGACCGGTTCTTCCTCCTCTGCCACGCACCTTCAGGAGCGGAGGCACAGTTACGCCCGTCAGACTAGCCGGTGTGATTGTGTCCATCAAACCTCTCCTGCCCGCCTACAACAGGGAGCAGAGCCTTGGTAGCAACCGCCGACCTACCACAGTGGAGGCACCCGCTGGGTACTCTGCAGCTGCGCCAAACCTCCAGCAGGAGCATGGTAGCGTCCGCCAGACCTGCCCGGCCGAGAGCGTCCGCCAGATCTCTCCCTCCTGCTGCTCCCGGGACAAAAGGCGCCTTGGCAACGTCCGCCGAACTTGCCAGGCAGAAGGAGCATCCACCGGATCTCCTTCCTCCTTCCCTCCATCCGGGCACTTAGGCAACGTCCGCCGGACTTGCCAGGCCCAAGCAACATCTGCTGGATCTCCTCCATCGTTTCCAGTGAGGAGTTGTGGGAGCGTCTGTGAGGTCTGCCAAGCAGTGGGAGTGACCGCCGGTTCTCCCACCTCCACGAGGCAGGAGGCTCCTGTAGTGGAGCAAGTCTCTGGCTCGACCCACTTCTCCTGTAGCCGAGTGAGACGCTCTTCTGCCTCCCCCCGCACCACCTGGGTTGGAGATCTCTCCCCTACAGGTACGTCATGGCAGAGTGTGTGGAGAGGACCTGTCATGAGGATCCAATCAGCCCAGCCATCCCCACTTCAGACGCAAATGCTGACAGACTCACAGGGGCATCGCAGCTGCAGGACACTTCTGACGGCCCTCTCTCCCCGACAAGACCGCAGCCCCCAGCTGCCGAGGGGCACGCCACACTCTCCGGGCCCCTCTGTGTCCCAGTGCGCCCTACACACTCCGATTAAGTCCCAAGCCAGACGAAGGGCCGCCCGCCTCCTGGCTTTATTCAGCCCCAGTCCCAAGGGCCCAACTACTCCCGAGGCCAGAGGCCACCTTCCGGAGGACCCGAGGTGAGTCTCCCACCACGCCCACCAGGCGTCCCCGATGTGAGTCTCCCACCACGCCCACTGGGCGTCCCCGACGTGAGGCAACTCCACTGTCTCCAGCCGGCCTCCCTCCTACGCCGGGTCGCCACCTGAACCTCCCGAGAGCGTGAGTGTCCCCTTCCTCCTGATGCCCCACCAGGACTGTGATTATCCATATACCCTCCCGCCATAGTGCTCCCCAGTGGATACGGTCCCTTGTGAAGTTCTTCCTCCCAAGAGTGAACTTTGTATACTCCCCCTTCGTGAGTGACATCTACCCCTTTCCCCCCCACATCCCCCAGTTCGCGAGTATAACAACCTGTGACTTCCCCAGTGACTCTCAGTGAACTCTCGTCAGTGTAAAGGTTCAGTGCTCCCATAGTGTTATGAGGGGAATACACCCAAGGACTACCCTTTGGCCGGGGAAAGACTAAACTGTGCATGTAGCCCCAATCAGGACACTCGGTGAGCCACAGACTTATACTTCCCAGTGTGCCACTCTGCTATAATGTGTGTTGCCTATATTGTATTGTACGGGATTCTGTAAGTGCCACATGAAATATTCTATATTGTATTGTGCCAATCAATCTGGTTAATAAATGAGCAATACTGGTTTGCCTATGTTTTTGCCCTGTTCCTTTGGTATATGTTCTACCCCGGTCTTGAAATAAAGAACCCCAAAGTTTGTGTCTGTGTCTTATGGTGTGAGAAGTCGCGCCACGGAGCACAGAAGAAAACCTGAGAGTGAGCCTGTGTATTACAGAGCGAAAAGTCGCGCCATAAAACACGGAGCATAACAGTAGTGCTATTGTAAGACTTAGGTAACCCTATCGTGATCTTCGTTGCAGCTACGTAACTCTCTCGTGGCCATCGTAAGTCCTTTTATGACTCTGTCATGACAAAATAAAACGTTATGAGTAAGTCACAATAGCCCTACTATATGCCGAATGCGTCACAATAGATGCAAGCATGAGTCACGATAGAGCTAATAATTCTGACCATCACTTGATGGTTAACACACACGTATCACGATGGTCCTAAGATGGAGTCATGATAACCCTAAGAATACGGTGACTGAGTCACGATAGAGCTATTTATGAATCATGACAGTCACGATAGACCTATGCACTTTTTGCGGCATCATCAATTTGACAGCCGCGTGGGCACACATGGCAGAACAACCTCGCCACACCCTGCTGGTGCCTGACAAAGGACAGGACTGGGCGTCTCTTCGATCCAGCTCAAATGCTCGGGGAGGGGGGCATGTGGGCATAACTCTTGACGCTATCATGTTACGTTCATGGCACTGTCATGACTGTCATGGCACTATCGTGGCGATCGTGGCCTCATCGTGATGACAAAAAGACCATTAAAAATATGAAAATCTGCCAATCGTGACTCAGTCTTACAGCTATCATGACTCCATCGTGACCATCTTACGACCATCATGACACATACCTACAGCCATCGTGACACTGATTGTTATCGGCGTTTATCGTGGTCAAATTTTAAGACATCGCCAATTATTGAGTTAGTGGTGCTATCGTGATTCGATTATGGAATGTGTGACGGGGGCTTCATGCATCCTGGCTGCTTCCTTGAATACCCCTGAATAGGTATATTTTGTCTTTTTCCATCACTTATTGCACTCACAGTGGAACGGTTTGTAGCGCACTTATTGTGCACTACACAGCCTTACTTGCACCACACAGCCTCCATACGTAATTACCACATTTCCTCCACAGATTGCACATGGCACCGTGCCAGTGAGGCTGGGGTGACCGGGTGACCCTCCTAAAACCACAATCCCATTCCGAGGGTGTCGCTCGTGCCTAATCCAACCAGGTCACATGTAAGCCATGCAGTGAGGTGTGTCTTCCAATTGCCTACGACCAAAGGTCTAGCTACCCAATCACAGTCGACCTAGTCATGTGCACATGGCACAAGAGGCCTATGTGAGTGTCATGTGTATAAAAGCACCTGGGGTGTTGCCTGAGGTCTTCTTCCCACACCTGACCCCGTCCAGGCAACATCTGTGCCTCTTCCATACACATACACACCTTGGAAACGCTAAAGCCCTTACAACTACCTATCTCACCAACTACGTATCGATCCCTCTTAATAATCGCAGTCACGGTACTTGCTCCAATTCAGATACTATGTAATTCTCCCCTGCATACCAGTTGTGAATGTGTTGGATACAGTGTTAATACAATTGGCTAATACACCCCTCTCTCTCCCTGACTGAGTTATATCAGTCCCCATTGTGAGTATCAAACATATAAAATAGCAAATGACCACACTCGCTAATGCGCTACACAGGTAACTAGCTCCCATACCTAAGGCGCTACACACTAGCAGGTGAGCAACCTCCGCTCATAAAAATCGCTACACTGGTGACCACAGAGTGTGCTCACAATACCACAATGGAATCCACTAGTGAAAAAAGACTTCCCACATTCACATATGACATTAATGCATGGTTCACACACATCGAGTCAATCTGGAGAGCGTACGAGAAGGCCGAGCAAAAGTTCAGGACCATGGTGCAGGCGATACCAACTCAAGTTATGCCCCTGGTACAGCCTGTCCTAAACAACCCACCAGAAACAAACAAGTATGAAGCACTAAAAGACAGTCTGCTTCGAGCTCTGGGTAAATCTAAACAGGGATTTCTGGTGGAGCTAGACAAAAACCACTGGACCAGCTTCTTCAGCTCTCTGTGTGCAAATATATACAACCCTAGAGGCGGCAGGTGCTACTCTGTCTGACAACATCCTTCATCATCGCCTTCTACAGCCCACGCCACCCGAATTCCACTTGCACCTGGCCAGCATAACACCAGAGTCAGCTCTCAAAGAGTTCGTAACGAAAGCAGACGTCCTCTGCGAGACGCAGCAATTTTACAAAATGCCCCCACAGAACAGCATACAAGAGGTACAGAAAGGAAGAGGTGTTAGTTCAGTTTCCCAAGGCAATATTAGTGCAGTGAATCAGAAAAGTCCACAATATCTGAAGTCTGTACCATGCCTGAACAGTTCACAGATAGTTACGCAAATGGAAAGTACCCTTAACCGCCTCACGGCCACTAGCCCCAGTGCCTCCCAGAATACGTCACACAGTGAACCTCCTCCGTGTTTTCTCCACCACGACCCCCAGTGCATTTCCTAACACATTTCCCAGTGCTACCATCACCTGACCCCTCAATGCAAACCCTTCTTCGAGCGAATATATGTTGTGTACCTATCATCGACGCTTTAGTCAGGAAGCAAGACGCTGCACCCGCTCCTGCATCTTCTCGGGAAACAGAAACCGCGGGAGATAGTCCCTGTAGTGTCTCCCGCCCTCATTACCTGAAAAAAAACCCAGATGGCGACCCCAAAACCCCTCACGCCAAAACAATAGTGCTTTGTCGAAACATGCCAATTTCCGGGAGCGCCCCACGGCAATGTTGCCCGGGGATCGGGCATTGCTCTGGGTGACGGAGACGCAGTACCTAATTGACACAGGTGCTGCCTGCAGTATCATCCCCCCAGCCCCGGGCCAGCCCCCCAGAAATCACACCACTTTCGACATCATAGCAGCAAATGGTTCACCTATTGCCATATATGGCAATCAAACGTGCCACTTATCCCTCACGCCTGCTACGATACTCACATGGTCATTCATCATTGTCGACGTCTCTCAACCAACCCTGGCCATGGACTTCCTAGAGGCAAACGACATCCTGGTGGACACCAAACGCCGCCTTCCATTCCATAGGCCATCGAATCCCAACATTCCAGCATCGCGGTGTGGCTCTAACCTTACCCTCATTACGCACCTTCGGCAGGATTCCGCCTAAGACTCACTACTTCAGCAGTTTCCACTCCTCAAGTCACACATGCCTTAGCAAGCCTGCACGTATCATGGGATGGAACACGGCATTGTTACCTCCAGCCCACCATGTTTTGCCCGCCCACGTCACCTCCCCCCAGAGTGCCGGCAGGCAGCAGAGAAGGAGTTCAGGATTATGTTGGAAGAGAGCGTCATCCACCCATCCTCTAGCTACTGGGCACCCCCTCCATATGGTACCAAAGGCTGAGGAGGGTGAATGGAGGGCGTGTGGGGACTACAGAGCATTCAGTGCAATGACAATCCCTGACAAATACACAATCCTACATATCCAAGATTTTCATACTAAACTACACGGAAAATCGATCTACTCTAAGATCGATCTGGTAAGGGCCTTCCATCAGATCCCAGTGGCAGCTCAAGACATTCCCAAAACGGCCATAACCACACCCTTCAGCCTCTAATTTTACCCTAGACTGAATTTCGGTCTCAGGAATGCGGCACAGACCTTCCAGCGATTCATGGATCAGGTAACCAGAGGCATCGATTTCGTCATGGTGTACATAAATGGCATTCTTATAGCATGGTCATCACATGATGACAGGAATATGGCCTACACATCCATCCCACCAAATACATCCTCGGGGCACCTGAGCTCAATTTCCTGGGCCACAGGGTGTCTGCCACGGGTATAACAATACTCCCGCAGAAGGTGGAGGCGATCAAGGAATTCCCGCACCCTAGCACTCCCCGCAAGCTGCGGGAATTTCTTGGCATGGTGAACTACTACTACCACAGGTTCATCCACCAAGCCACCTCCATCTTGGCCCCCCTGAATGATCTGCTCCACAGAACTGAAAAAGGGTCTAATAGACCTCTGGACTGGACGCCTCCGGCAGAGGCAGCGTTCAACACCCTCAAAAATCTTATAGCCAAACTGCCCTGTCTTGCCCACCCAGCACCGAACGCTCCCAAATCGCTCACCACCAATGCCTCCTCAGAAGCCGTGGGTGCAGTCCTCCAGCAAAAGATTGGCGGGGTAACAACGCCCACAGCATTCTTTAGCAAGAGCCTGGACCCTGCACAGCAAAAATACAGCACATTCGACAGGGAACTCCTGGCAGTGTATGAGGCGGTACAACACTTTCACCACTTCCTGGAGGCAAACTCCTGAAAGTTGCCAGTGTTCACCAGGTCACTAAATAGCGTGGGGTCACTACCCGCTCAGAGATGGTGTACCTTCCTATAAAAAAATTCCTATCAGGATTATTACTCATGCATACAGCCTTATACCAGTATCATATTCATCTAAGATATTTTACTGATGCTCTAAATTAGAGTTACGTGAAAAAGTCCTCCACAGAGTTTACTAAAAGCCATGAAAGCTTATTGCCTGTGTTTGCATTCAGCACATTTTGACCAAGTGTTATGAATCTCATTTGTTGGAAATGTTTATCAGACAGTTTCCAAAGATCGTAATCTTTCATTTGGCAAATCTTGACATGATTCTATCCATTACACACTTAATAATAGTAAGAATTGTATGGCCGAACTCTTACGGCGACGATCAGCAAACCGAATTTTTAAAGGCATGGTATTCCTCTTGCTTTGAGAAAACGTCTCACATCTGCTACAGTCTATTTGTCCACATATATTTTAGCTGTGCAGTGGACCATGACACAAAATTTTCTGAATTCATCAGGTGATTTCAAAAGGCACAGGCATCAGGTGTGGTGTATCTTCAGCGCTGCCCTGGGCCCCTGGCGGCAGGCACCGGCGTTGAGCAGAAAAGGACCTTGCTGCAAGTGCAAAGTGCACAATCTGAATAATGTTTAACTTGCACAATGTTGCAAAGTGCAAGCACAAACCATTTTGCATATATTCGTGGGAATTACTGAAAAATATTGAGATATTTACCTAAATTAGCATACTTACTTTTATTTATTACTGAAATACAGAAGTTAGGGGTAAAGGCCGCAGACGACGCGACAGCAAAGGCAGACAACACCAACACCCCCAACCCCCCCACCACCACCAGGGGTCCACCGCTGACACTGAGCGGCTCGGAGAAGGAGCGGCGCACCTGTATCCCTCCCCGGCGCCCGTCTAACTCCCAGCCAATGCCCCGGAAAGGTAACAGTCGCCAGCGCCTAGTCTCTGGCCGAAATTCCACTTGCCAGGTAAGGGGTGGAGTTTACAACTCCACGCAACGCCGCGGTATTGGCCATTGTCATACCAGGTAGGGGGCAGAACCGGCCATAGTCCGTTCCCCAGTTGCATCCCCGCTACAGGGCCGCGGCACGGACGCGTGTCGGTCGGACAGGACAGGCCACAAGTCGTCCGATTCCTGTAGTCATTCCCCCCAGAGCAGCGCCGCAGTACCGGCCACAAGCCATACTGGGTACGAGGCAGGATCAGCCATAGTCCATCCCCTCTACTACTAGTCCTCTTAGCTCCACAGTACGGACCATTAGACACACCAGAGCTACAACCCCCTGTGCCACTACGACGTCGGCCACTAGTCACGTCAGGCCAGAGGTGGAGCAGGCCACTAGCCACCCTGGAGCTGCAGTCCCCTGTGCCACCACGACGTTGGCCATTAGTCACGTCAGGCCAGAGGTAGAGCAGGCCACTAGCTGCACTGAAGCTGTTGTCCCCTGTGCCACTACGACGTCAGCCATTAGTCACGTCAGGCCAGAGGTAGAGCAGCCCACAGTCCGCTTCTCTTCCACAGGAGACCCTGCAGCCAGAGAGGACCCCTCCCCAGAGCCGTGGCAATGCCTCACCTGAGGCCTTGGTTCCCTGCAACTCTACCAGTGTGAACAGCGGCCGAAGCGGAGCCCCAGCAGACCCCGCAGCCGATGACGGGCCCTGTCCACTACTCCCCCGGCCCAAGGTCCCTGTGTGACGACCCTGACGGCGACGCCGCCCTCCAGCCATTGCTGCGGTCCAGCCACCCTGGTTCCAGTACCCTGGGTCCTCAGTCACCCCGGGAGTTGCTCCAAACACCAGGGCGCGACTTACCTGTGGGCGAGACCTCCGAGTCTCTCCCAGACTCGACGTCAGGCCTGTCTCCTGGCTCTCTTCGGGCCAAGCCCTTAGTCCCATGACTACGTGTGGAGCCTTGTCCAGGGGCATGTCACTCTGCCCTTCCTCCGGACAGAGGAATCGACCTGCGGCCCACCAGTGATAATGAAGCGAGTGGATTTTACCTATGTGTGTGCTTTCTAGACCCAGATACATTTGTGCATTAGTTTATACCATGTGAGTGATTCTCTATAGTATATTCTAGTGATAAGTGACCAGGAGCTCTAGAGTAAGATTGGACGAGCCTAATAGTAACTTTGGCCTAATTTGTATCCCAGGTGGAGTCCCGCACATCCCCCAGTGAATGAAACACCACAGTGACCAACAGAACAACAATATTATGTTGATCGTGCCATTCCCTTGTTTATTAAAACTCCCTCCCCAGTGCACCGGCATGCAAGTGAAACACCTCAGTGGCTAACAAAAGGAAAAGTTATTAATCCCATCGTGCCTTCCCCTTGTGTGTTAAACCTCCAACCACCCCAGTGTCCAGGCACATTAGTTAGGGTATGTCTGGGCATCTCTAAATGTTCCGCTAGAATACCAGTCTCCCATTCAGTTATCACCGCGCGGCCGACTCTACATGAGATAGACTTCCGGCTGGCAAAGTGTCTGTGACACAGGTGTTAACGTAATTCATATACCAGTGCCGTCCAGTGCTATACGAGATTGGGAAATTGTAGTAAATTCATTCCTGTGTCCTGAATCATAAGTGTATTTTATGTGTCATAAGTGCTGGGTAAATATTACCATACTTTCTACCAGCCGGTACAGTGACAGATTTCCAGTCAAGTAAAACCTTGTGTTAAGTTGTTAACCCATCCCCGGCCAACCCAGCCTGTAATGTATTTGATGATGTATTATTGTCTCTGGGAATATATTTGTAATACATGTGTGTAACAGTCACTGCCTTGTTTTTGTGTCCAGTCCTATTCCTTAGAGTTACCGACCCGGTCTACAATAGGGTCCCGCTGCATACTTGAGGGTGAGAAACCGACCCACAAATACGTAGCATAACAATTAATATTATTATTTTCCAATATCTGTAACTTGCGCAAGAGCGCAATCTAATATTTGGCTTGAGCAATGTTTCAAAGTGCTAGCGCAAACCATTTGCATATATTTGTGGGAATTACTGTAAAATATTTAGATATTTAAATAAATTAGCATACTTACTTTTATTTATTATTATTCTATCTATTGCCAGACGCCTTACTCGCATAAGGGGTGGCCACTGGCCACAACAAATCGCCTCCATGTCACCCTGTCCCCCGCCATTTCACTACTCTGCTCCCAGCTCACACACCCCTCTCTTATATACCCCTCCATTCCATCCCTCCATCTCATCCTTGCCCTCCCCTTCCCTGTCACTCACATACACTCTCCTCGTTATTCTCCATCCTCTCCATATGGCCAAAACACCTTGATGTGTTTCTCCTAACGCTTCCTATCACATCCACATCCACACCACAACGATCCTTCACTTCATCTGTCAGTCTGTCTCGACATGCTTCTCTCAAATAACTAATTATTTCCACTCTCTCGGTCATTTGAATTTCACACACTGCAACTGGCTGGCAAGACTGGGCAGTACAGCCAGTACTCCTGGTACTGGGGGGCATCCATTACTGACAAATTAATTCACACAATGTAACTAAGGCAGTAGGACCGGAGCAATGTGTTGTTAACTCGCAGAAGTTCATATAGATGAGTGACCGAAGCGGAGAGGGACAAGGAAACAATGACTGTGATGTTGCCTGTTTTACTTTTATCTGCATTTTCTCAAGACGTTTTATTTCAAAATTTAACATAGATATACAACAGCACCTGAAATTCCTTGCAAAAATCATTAAAACATATTATTTAAATCAAATATCCACAGCCTAATAAATTACTAGGCTGTGGATATTTAAATAATATGTTTTAACGATTTTTGTAAGGAATTGCAAATGCTACTATTAATACAGTAAATAATGTATTTTTAATTGATTAATAATAATAATAATTTAAAAAAACATTAAAATACATTATACCTGTTGAAGCATTTTATGAAATGCTACTAAGTACAGTAATCCCTCCATTATCCGGACGTCCAATAACAGGACATACTCACTAACCGGACATTCTGGGTTGCCCAACCCCCAAAATGCAAAAAAATCCAGAAAAAAATCGATTAATTTTCGATTTTTTGGGACCATGTCAGTTTGAATTTTCTGCGCGCGCCGATCCCCTCTGTGTATACTCATGACGCCACTATCAGTCGCCATTACCCACTCCCCTCCTCCCTCGTGAACAACTCCGAAAATGGCGGCCAAAGTGATTGCTTTTGTGGTGATACCCTACCTCCTACAGTGCTTGATACTGCTCTTCACCTTCTTCATCATGTGTGTGATGATGCCCCTGCCTCCTGAGAAGAGGAAGAGAGTGGTTCTGACTCTGGAGAAGAAAAGGCAGATATTGGACAAGGTGGACGGCGGCTGGTCAACAGGGCACATCGTATGTGAGTTCAACCTCTCTCGCTCCACCTTGTTTGATATCAAGAAGTCCCGAGACAAACTACAGCAGTACACGGCTGATTTCGCATCGAAGACCAGACGAAACGTGCAGAGGAAGGTGATGTTTACTCCTAAGTATGCAGACATCGACCGCTCCACGTTGATTTCGT
>JAGKTI010003222.1:0-33679 GCA_018397915.1 Birgus latro
GTGAGCATGGAAGTGAAAAAGTTGCCACATAACGGTATTGTGTTGCCAACTCTAACATATGGAAGTGAAGCTTGGACCTTGTTGGAGGGACAGAAGTCAAGAGCGAGAGCAGTGGAAATGAATTACTTGAGAGGAGCATGTGGAGTCACATGGAGAGACAGACTAACAAATGAGGAAGTGAAGGGGCGTTGTGGTGTGGATGTGGACATGATAGGAAGTGTTAGGAGAAACACATTAAGGCTGTTTGGGCATGTGGAGGGGATGGAGAGTGAAAGACTGACGAGGAGAGTGTATGTGAGTGAGGTGGAGGGGGGGAGAGGGAGGGGGAGGCTGAGGATGAGATGGAAGGATGGAGTGGAGAGGTACATGAGAGAGGGGGGTGTGAGTTGGGAACGGGGTAGTGAAATGGCCGGGGACAGAGCGACATGGAGGCGATTTGTTTGTGGCCACCCCGTGCAGGATTGAGGCATCTGGCAGTAGATAGATAGATAGAATTTGGCTCATTTTTTTTTTTTAGGAATGGTTTGAAGGCTACTGGCCTTTGGTTCCTTCTTGCTTGAAAAAAAAAAAGTGAAAGGATGAGTAGATTGGTAAATTGGTGAAAATGTGATGAGCATGAAGAACATGTCCTCAAACACACTGCTTGGCAGTGACTGGGGCGAGGAGCAGTGCTGAACCTATTGAAGCATGCATACAGCGATTCGAGGTCACGCTTCACTTAGTCACATCCCCTTGCATTTACTGGTTTATGAGAGAGAGAGAGAGAGAGAGAGAGAAAATGTTGTTGGATACTTTTCAGTCATATTTCTTATCCATATAGTATATGCATTAAGTTCATGTTCACAGTAAGCAATAACCAGACAGAAAGTGTTTTGCTTAAAAAGAAAATTAGTGTTGGGAAATAGTGAAAAGGAAATGTGTGAGAGTCGGGGATTCGGGTAGCGTACACATAGGATTACATAGGAAAGCAAACAGCACCAGACCTTCTGGTCCTTTTGAGGCTGCTTGTTACAGAGAAGGCTGTGACTACAAGATCTATCTCTACATATTGAAGGATTAGGTTAGTAAAACAAGAAGGCTTCCCTCACCCCCAAACCCTCCAGGAAAAAGTGAGAAAAACCACCATGCAGCATGGAAAAACTGACATGGATATTTCATAGGAGATACTGGAAAGGAAAAGTCACATTCTATACTACTTTATCTGTAAGCTACCTGTTTGAGTAACCTCAAAGAGAAAGTAATCAGATAAACTAATAGCTACGGTATGACATTATAAACGGATATGTTGAGTTAATGGAGCATCTGTAGACATAACGTGAATACGGTAATCCTGTGGTCTCAGTTGGACTCTGCGGGAATTCAAAAGATACAGATACACGTGAATATAGCTAATTAATCCCGTGGTCTCAGTTGGACCATGTAGGAATTCAAAAGTTACAGATACATGTAAATATAGTAATCCTGTGGTCTCAGTTGGACTCTGCGGGAAGTAACTTTACCGTTAACTCAGGGCTATCTGTGCAGATCCTAATTGTGCTTATATTACTTTACTTGCATCAAATAAATTGAAAAAAATGTGACTTGATGCGACGCTACGTACAAGTACGTTGTTTACAGGGTGTCTTATAAACAAAAGTGGAATGAACATACACGTAGCTATAAAAGCAAGTTATTCAAACAGAAAAAGAGTCAACTGAGAATTCTCGTACAAATACTTGTGTATTTTGTTTTTGAATGTCTTAACTGAGATACTGTTTATGGTATCTGAGGGTACTCTGTTCCTGATATTTACGACTCTGTATTTTGCTTCATTGGATTGGAAACGCCTTCCCATAATTTTGTAGCCATTACTTCTGGTTTGACTCGACCGGTCTATTTCAAAATATTTATTCATGTCTGTGTTGTCATATCCCTTCATGATTTTGAAAACTTCAATAAGGTCACCTCTTAACCTGCGCTTCGTTAGGCTAAATAACTTAAGTACTTCAAGGCGTTCCTCATATGGTTTGTTTCTAAGTCGTGGAATAATTTTTGAGATTCTTCGCTGTATTTTCTCGAATGTTTCTATGTCCTTTCTGTAGTACAGAGACCAAAATTGCACACAATACTCAAGATGTGAGTGCACTAGCAAGTTGTACAAGGCAAGTATGACTTTTTCCAATTTAAACTCAAAAGTTCTTCCAATAAAACCCACCAGCTTGTTTGCAATTTTAACCGCCTCAGTGCACTTCTTACTCAGTTTTAGGTCATTTGATATTATCACACCAAGATCCTTTTCATTGCCTGTACTTGATAACTGGATATTATTCATTTTGTAATTCGCATGGACATTGTTACTTCCAATATGAAGTACTGTACATTTTTCTGTGCTGAATTTCATTTGCCATTTTTCTGTCCAGCTTGTTAAAGTATTAAGGTCATTTTGTAACTGTTGCCACTGAAATTTTGAAGTTACTTTACTGGTTATTTTAGTATCATCTGCAAATTTGGATATTTTACAATTTAGACCCTCATCAATATTGTTTATATACTGTAGATAGTAAAAAGTATCGGTCCAAGTACTGAGCCTTGGGGGACGCTGCTAATCACATTACACCATTTGGGAAAGGTGAACAGAATGGTAAGGGGTGATGGAAGCATGGGGAGAAGGTAGCATGATTATATGAAAAAGTACAGGGGAAAGCATACAGCAACAGACTTATTTATCCTTTGAAGACTCTTATTTATCCTTTGAAGACTGTGTGTTACAGGATAGGTTATACCTAGCCCTGCTATTCTATCAGTCAAAAACAAGTACAGGCAAACCCCAATTTACAATACTCCTAGATGCAATTCCACGGAATAGTGATGGGGGTAGAAATACCACCCTACCCCGCCTATCGTAGGCATACTCCCGGTTTTGTGATGGGTTTTGTTTTTTTTACTGATTTTGATGATATTTTAGACTTAAATTTTGTGTTTAAGGTGATTTATAATCTGCTTTTAGACTTAAATTAATGTGCTTTTGTCATAGGTGGAGTGAACACTGTCATTTAGGGTATGGATTCTCATCCATCAGATGAGGTACAAAACAACTCAACAAAGAATATTTCATGTTTGACCATAGAACTGACATCTAACCCATCATGGAATACATAATCCATCCATCCATCATCCAGTCCTGTGCCACCCTACGCGGAATGTAGGAGCCCGGGCTAGGGAAGTTGGTTCTGACATCTGACATTTATGATGCGAGTGACCAGCCTCACTCATCCCTGAATTGCATTTTATTAACAATAGACCCCAACCATCCCTTGGATATAAACCTACACAGGCTTAGTCTGATTGGAACGCCTTAATTACCCACAAAACCACTAGACGCCATAATTTGGTTACCGTATATCTTGGCAGATAAGATAACTCTTGAATCATCTAAGAAACACCCCAAACCAGGGGTCGTCTTATAGGAAGGTACAAAAACGGGAGCCTTAAAATTCCACTTAAAAAGCCACCCAATAACAAATTTTTAAGCTATTCAATTGTAAATACAAAAACACAAACCTCAAAATCCCATACAATCTTTGGTAATGATGAGTTGGCGAAGGTGGCTGGGGTCTTTAGTCTTAAAAACAGCTGTTGTAGTGTACACAATTTTTATTTTTCACTAAAATCCATTACCAATGTGGTGTTAACCAATAAATGCATTGTAAGATAAAAAAAAAAAGCATCACACATTTAAAATCCTTCAAAATCACTAGCTTCATTGTCTGAGGTGGAGAACTCTCCTAGCACATCCTGAGTCTCACTGAGTACTGTGTCGTTATATGGGTCCTTGTTTGAATCCAGTGAGTTGGCTTTGGCTTCAGTGTCGGCTTTGTTGTCAGTGTCCCACAATAAATCATCCTCCGTGCCATCCACTCTTTTTGAAAGATTTTATTACAGTCTCTACTTTCACTTTATCCCATGAATTGATTACAAAGTCATGCAGCACATCAAGTGATGGTGGATGCATTGCCCCTCCTTTTGTAAAGGATTTTTCAGCATTTATCATCCAATTATTCCATTCTTCACGCATATGAACTTTAAACGGCTTGTTCAAGTTGATGTCTAGTGGTTGCATTAGAGAAGTCAAAGCACGTGGTATAACAACAATCTCAGTATTTTTTTGTGCTAATCGCTTCTTTGTGCTATTAGTTAAATGACTGCAAAACACATCCCAGATCAACAGACTACATGCATTGCGCATACCTTCTGGCCGCCTGTTCCACACATTATCTATCGATAATTTTACACCATCTTCATCCATCCATCCTTTTTCATGAAAATGTACAAAAACACCTGATGGGAATTTTATTTTAGGTTTAGTTTTGAACTCAAAGATGACTATGGGTTTTAACTTCGTACCATCGGCCATGCATGATAACACCACCGTAAACCAGGTCTTTTCATGGCCTGTACTTCTGACTTGCACAGTTCTTACACCTTTATTGCCTATCATGTCGAAATTCATGGGTGTTTCGTCCATTTTTCCGATATTTGACAATGGAAACTGGTGTTTCTGCCTCAGACGTATAATAAACTTCTGAGAACTGGTTACTTTATGATCAAGATCTTTTGGCAGTTTCTGAGCAATTTTTGTTTTTTGTCGGATTACCAGATTTTTCCTGTTAATGAAATGGTTGCACCAGCCAGCTGTACCTTTAAAATCTCGACTGTGTTCTGGGTTTGACCTTGCCCAACAGTGCATATACTGTACTCTGATAATTTTTCTTGTGACGGTGTAGCAATCCTGCCTCAGTTCAATTACCCATTTTGCAGTGTGATCTTCCAATGCTGGCTAATGACTGACTCCTTATCAGACATTTTTTCTTTGGCATTTTTCCTAAAACATCTTCATTCTTTCTCCACTCTCTTACCATCTTCGCAGCTATGTCAAATGTCCTTGCAGCAGCACAATTGTTCAATTCCTTGGCCACGTCAATGACTTTTAACTTAAAACTTGCTTCATACTTTCTTTGTTTTGCTTGTGGCTCCATGATAACAATTTGATAAAATTTTTTAAAACTGGTTAAGAGAGAAGCTAGCAACAGACTGAGCCGTGGATTGCTTTGTAACGGTGCTTCACCCACCTACTGGCCACGCCTACCAGCTCAGTCAACACGACACCGCATATACGGTGTGTAAACAAATTGGTCATTGACCTTGGTTATTCTACGGTATCAACTACCACTACAGACGATAGTCTGCGTATAGTATTTACCTTATTATATGTCTCCCTGATATCGTACAGGTAATACTTTAAGGTATGGTAGCTTGTTACTGGTAATACAGTCTAGGTTTTTATTTCAAGGTACTATTTAAGTCATTGTGCAGGTATATCACCATCTCAGTTGTTTGGTGCTCACTGACCTAAACTTCACCACAGATGGTTTGATAGTTTGGGGGTCATCTTATACAACCGATATGAGCTAAAACCGTGAAACTCAGACTGAAATCTGGGGGTCGTCTTATCTGAAGGTCGCCTTATCTGCCGAGATATTCGGGTATATGGTTACCACCCAGGGTAGTAAATGGTTTCTTGGTGTACAGGAAACCATTTGGCTTGTCACTCAGTGTAGAGTCACCCATAGGCAGAAGCAAGAGGAAAGAATGAAGGAAAGAAAGACAGAATAATAATTTCAGATAAATATTAATAATTTACATTTGGGCTGTTCGAGAAAAAACATTTTCAGATTACAAAGGAATTTCAAAATAAATGTTGGAAAATAAGAGAGAAGAAAATAAAGTAGTTCAGCAACCAGAAAGTAACTAAAACGACATAGTGAAGGGCATTTGAACAGGCTATCCCGATCGCATCATTGATTGATAAATTATGTTTTTACATTCTGGCTGTTCAAGGGAAAACGCTTTGAAAATGCAAAGGAATTTCTAAAATGTTGGATAATAAGAGAGGAGAAAAAAAAGGAGCTCAGCAACCAGAACATTAACAAAAATGACATAAAGAGGGGCTGTTGAAAAGGCTATCCCAATCGCATCATCGATCGTATCCCCCATTCAAGAGAATTCCCCGTCAAAACATCAGTGATTCTCCGTCACAACAATTTGCATCTTGGACGAGTCTGTGTCATTCATACATTATTATTATTCATAACAGATGTTTATTTAACTGTCCCGGGACTGTCTGATGGTGGGTTTGTATGCAGTGCTTCTGCTTCATCTCTACTGAGTCCGAATACGAGTCGAAGACCGCATTCTCCAGTGACCTCGACTGAGTACAACCAAGACGGGCACTGGTTTTGACCTTAGGTTAGCTTCTTTTACAGCTGTTAGGCCATTTAGATTAGCTTGAAACTTTTTTTTGGACTCGTTTGGGTGGGCTTAAGATTTGGTTGGGAGGGAGACCCGAGGCTCAAAAATGCATCCCTATACAGTAGAGTCGCGATTTAAGACAAAAAGTACCAATGATCTTACAATACAATGGGCATTTAATTTCTCCCATACTTACTTAATAACACGGGAATTTCACTAATTTGCACGAGAGAAACTGTGTGGGAAGTGGGTGCGTTTAGGTATTGCATTTCCAGATGACTGAGTTTGTTTACAACTCTTATGTTATGCTTTTGTCAGTCGCTGATTGGCTTCCTCAACCCGACCCGATGCACGTGACTCATGTCCCATACCACCTGCCACCGCCTGTCAGTGTTGTGTGGATGGTCACTTTGATAAGCGTTTATTTGCTTACTTCCTTACTCCACATTTCCTCACAGAACTCTGAGCACGTGGTTCCAAACTAACTTTAGTTTTGTCTAATCACTCTAAAAGTGCTATGAACACAAGAAAAGCATTTATTCCAAAGGAAAATGTAAAACTGTAGTAGTAGTAGTAGTAGTTGTTCCCTAGGCAGTCTGGCTGAACAGCTCCGAGTCCCTAAGGAAGGCCATGGCCGATACTGGGCTTTCCCACGGAGCTCTCAAGGAGTGTATGTTGTGTTGTTGGCGTAGGTGATTGTGTGCAATGCAATCTTCGATAATGTGCTTAATAGTATGGGGTGCTGTGTTGCATCCTAGACAGGCATCAGCGACGGAGTTATCCAGCCTCTTATGATAACTCAAGAGGGCTGGATGATGCCCACATATCAGCCTGGCCAGGTGGACCCTATCCTCACGAGGAAGATAGGATTCAGAAGGATGGATATTGGGAGGCCATGCATCCAGCTATGTGTTGTCGTTAAGTGACTGAATGGAGTGGCGAGTGATATGAGTTTGGATATGCTTCCGGAAGCTGGTCTGAGGCAGGCGAGAGGGGAGAGATGACGATATTTGTGTGTGATATCGTGTGCTGGGTGTAGTTTTGATGTACCTTGGTGTGTGTGTGTGTGGATGTGCTGCCATGTAGTGTAGTGGATGTGGGTTTGTGAAGGCTGCAGCAAGAATTTGAGTGCTAGGAGTAGACTGTAGCACAAGTCGAGCAGGGCAGCACTCCCAAGGAGGATGGAAGGCTGATGACAGGGAGAGCTGGAGCTCCTGTTTCATCAGCCCTCAAGACTTGTTCCTGACCATCCTCCTTTGCTGAACTTTTTCAGTGTCTCAGTAACACAGAGAGTAGATCAGCATGCTCTCCAATACAAGTTTCTCTAACTGTCAACACCAAACTACATACATGCTACACACACTACACTTCCTTTCCAAAATTTTTTTAAAATGGCTACTGTAAATCGTGCCTCGGAGTCCCCAGGGGGGGGACCATACATGCCCCCACCATCCACCCCTCTCCCGGTGATGACTCTCGGAGCTGCCTGGAACCACTGTCTGACTCACTCACTCCTTCATTTCTGTAACATTCGCGGCCTTTCCTTTAACTTTCGCTCTGTTGAGCACCACCTTTTCTCCTCTAAGCCTCACCTTCTCTTTCTTTCTGAGACTCAGCTGTCTGAGACAACTGACAGCAAATCCTTTTCTGTATCCTCCTACTTTCTCTATTCTCATTTCAAAGCCAAAGGTGGCTGTTGTGTATATGTACGCAACGATCTATCTTGCTTTCATGTTCCTGAACTTGATTCTTCTGTATTCTCTACTCTCTGGCTTCGGCTCTCCTATCATTCTCTGACTAAATATATCTGTGCTGTTTACTTATCTCCTAATTCTACTGACTATCAAAAATTCTTTGACTATCTTATTTCTACGATGGAACACATTCTATCCATTTCTCCTTTCTCTGAAATCTCCATTCTAGGAGATTTCAATGTTCACCACCACCTTTGGCTCTCCTCTCCTTTCAGTGATCCACCTGGTGAACAAGCCTACATCTTTCCTATCCTTAATGACCTAGAGCAGCTTGTACAGCACCCTACCCGTATCCCTGACCGCCTTGGAGAGAGTTCCAACATACTTGACCTTTTCCTAACAACTAACCCTTCTGCTTACACTGTTAATCTTTTCTCTCTGTTGGGCTCCTCCGATCATAACCTTATTACCTTAACCTGTCCTATTGCTCCAGTACAGCCTGTGATTGCTCCAGTACAGCCTGTGGACCCTCCAAAGAAACGCCGCCTGTGGCACTTTGGAGCTGCAGATTGGGAGGCCCTCAGGCAGTACTTCTTTGATATTCCTTGGAATGATTATTGCTTCCATGGCCGGGAGCCGTCTGAGTGTGCCCTGCGCATTACGGAGGTTATTCTCTCGGGCATGGAACCATACATTCCTTTTTCGTATCCTCTGACTAATGCAAGAAAGCCTTGGTTTAATCACGCTTGTTCTAATGCTGTCCACAACAGAGAGAGGGCCTTTAAAATGTACCGGAGCCAACCCACCCCTGAATCACATCTTCTTTATATTTCTGCCCGGAATCGTGCTAAGTCTGTTTTTCGCTCTGCTAAAAATAATTTGATCCGTGCTAAATGTTCCCAACTCTCCAACTCGAATTCTTCTCGCTCGTTTTGGCACCTTGCCAAAAACCTTTCTAACCTTTCTAACAACTTTACCTCATCATCCTTCCCTCCTCTTTTCTACTCTGATGGCTCTGTAGGTATTTCTTCTACTGATAAAGCAGATCTCTTCGCTCAGACTTTCTCTCCTCCAATTTTACCTTAGACAATTCCGGTGCTGTTCCTCCATCACTTCCCCCCTCAGACTTCCTCATGACTGGCATTAAAATTTCTTCAGCTGATGTATTTTCTACCATCGCTGGCCTCAATATTAACAAGGTATATGGGCCTGATGGAATCCCTCCTGTTGTCCTCAAAAACTGTGCTTCTGTGCTTACACCCTGCCTAGGTAAACTCTTTTGCCTTTGTCTGTCAACTTGTACTTTCCTTCTTACTGGAAGTTTGTTCTCATTCAGCCAGTCCCAAAGAAAGTTGACCATTTCCAACCCTCTAACTGTCGTCCAATTGCTTTAACATCCTGTGTATCAAAAGTTTTCAAATCAGTTCTTAACAGAAAAATTTTAAAGCATCTTTCCTGTCACAACCTTCTTTCTGATCGTCAGTATGGGTTCCGTCAGGGACGCTCCACTGGCGATCTTCTCACCTACCTTTCAGACTCCTGGTCATCCTCCTTTCGCGACTTTGGCGAAAGCTTTGCCATTGCACTTGACATCTCAAAGGCTTTCGATCGAGTCTGGCATAAATCTTTGATTTCCAAACTGCCCTCTTACAGTTTCTATCCTTCTATCTGTGCCCTCATCTCTAGCTTCCTTTCTGGTCGTTCTATTGCTGCTGTTGTAGACGGCCATCGTTCTTCTCCTAGACCTATCAACAGTGGTGTTCCTCAGGGCTCTGTCCTATCACCTACTCTCTTTCTTTTATTCATCAATGATCTTCTAAGCTGTACATCTAACCCTATCCACTCATTTGCTGATGATTCCACCCTTCACCTTTCCATTCGATTTCCGCAACGTCCATCTCAGCAGTTACTTCAGCAAACAAGGGATGAGGCTGTGGCACACCTAATGTCTGACTTGGCTCATATCTCTGATTGGGGTAAAAATAATCTTGTTATTTTTAATGCATCAGAGACTCAGTTCTTACACTTATCAACCCGACAAAATCTTCCTCAGGATTACCCACTAATGTTTAATAATGTCCAGCTCAGTCCTGCATCAACCTTGAACATGCTAGAGGTTTCATTCTCTCGGGATTTGTCTTGGAAAGAACATATTATATCTCTTGTGAAATCTGCTTCCAAGAAATTAGGTGTGCTGGGCCGACTCCGAACTTTCTTTATCCCTGCACAGATGTTGACCTTGTACACGGGTTTTATTCGCCCGTGTATGGAGTACAACTCTCATGTGTGGGGAGGCTCCCCACATGCAATTCTCAATAGGGTGGAGTCAAAGGCCTTTCGTCTCATTAACTCTCCTCCTCTTAATCTTGAATTTGGCTCTCTTTTGTATTGTTTTTACTTGGTCTTGAAAGGAACAGTATATGGGCCCTGGCCTTTGGTTCCTTCTTCCTTGCATAAAAAAAAAAAAAATCTCATGTTTAGATAATCCTTGACTCTGAGGACTTTGGTTTCTTGGTGTAGGTGGTCTGTGGGTGTAGTAGCTGTGAAGCCTGTGATTATTTTTAGGGCCTTGTTGTGTATGGTCTGAAGAGTGTTATAGTGTGTTTTACTGAGGTTGGGAGCCCAAGCAGGGCTTGCATAATTCATCACTGAACTTATACTGTATATTGTTTGTATACTCTGGTGGTAGTTTCTTTGTTGTGTCCAAATGTTGTATGGGCAAGTGACCTTAAGGCATTGAGTCTTGGTGTTAATTTATTTTTGATGTTTGTGATATGTTGTTTAAATGACAATGATGTATTGTATGTTACACCAAGGATTTTGTGTGTGTGCGTGTGTGTGTGTGTGGTAGGGGAGTGTTGTTTATGGTGAGGTGTGGAATGTGACTGTGTTCTGCTGTCCAGTTTGTGAGAAGGGTCACTGTAGATTTGGCTGGGGCTATTTTGAGCCTGTTTGTGGTGAACCATTCATGTAGTGTGTTGAAGTAAGGTTGGAGGATGTGTGTAGCTGTGTTTGCATTTTGGTGTGTACATGCAAGTGTTATGTCGTCTGCATTGAAGCTACGTGTATCTGTGGTGTGTGGGGTGTGGGCATGTCGTGCATGTATAGGTTAAATAGTGTAGGGGACAAAACAGATCCTTGGGGGATGCCATTTGTGAAGTTTCTGATGTTGGAGGACTGACCAGCAAATGTTACATGTGCACATCAGCCTGCTAAGTAGTTTCCCAGCCATCTTTTTGTGTTATTGTGCATGTTTGTGATGAATATTTTGTTTGTGACTTTGTGGCCACGGATGGCATCAAAAGCTTTACTAATGTCTAGTGTAACAAGAAATGTTCTGTGTGGTGGCCTAGCTGAATTCATACCATCAAAAACTCTCTGTGTAAGGTCTGTAAGAAGAGTGTTTGTGTAGTGTAGTGGCCTAAAACCATGTTGTGATGGGGCTAGGGGTGTGTGAGGTATAACTAGTTGCAGTACCAGTCGTTCAGTGACTTCGGAGGGGGTGTGGAGGAGTGTGATGAGGCGGTGTGAGGAGGGTAATGTGGGGTCTTTGTTGGGTTTGGGGATAGTGATGTTAATGGCATGCTTCCAGATGTTGGGTATTATGCTGTGTGAGTAGCTGTGGTTTGATATGTTGGTGAGTGCTTGTATGCCTTGTGGTCCAAGGTGTTTAAGGTGTATGTTGCTTGTGTATCTTTTATGTTGGATGATACGTCAGTCGTAGCGATGGGGGTTTAGATGGCTGACATGTGAAAAGTTGTTGATGAGAGTGTTTGCTTGTTGTTTATTTGAAGGTATGGTGTCTGTTGTTGTGATGGCAGTGTGTGATTGTGTAGTGTTGCTGTTGGAGAGTTTGATGCTGTTTAGTGTTTTGTAGAGTTTGCTGGTGTTTGTGTTGTGATCAAGTGTTTGAAGATAATTATTCCAGTTTAGTGTTTGCTGTTCTGATATTTTATTGTTTATTTGAGTGTTGAGCTCTTGTTTTTTTTGTATGGTGTCATGTGTGTGGGGTGTTGGGGAGTGTCGTAGTGTGTCTCGTTGACTGATGAGGCCTTGAATTTCTGGTGTGAAGTTGGGGTTGTGTCTTTTGCTGTTGCCTCTAGGGATATGTCTTTTGTCTGGATTTTGTATAATTGTATTGAAAGTTTGCACATTTGTGTTGATGTTTGTGATGGATGTACTGTTTAATGTTTCAAAGTGTTGTTTTGTTTCAGCTGTGAAGGCCTCCCAGTTGGCTCTTTTATAAGTAGTGTGGCCACCTGGGGTGATTCTGGTTTGGGTAGTGATGATGCAGAGGTGGTCATAGCCAAGGGTTCTGACCACCCTCCATGATGTTTTGGGGCGAGGTTTGGGGAGCAAAAATTGATGTCTGGGGATGATGGGAGGAAGAGGGCTTGGTGTGGGATATGGTTATGTTGATGGGGATAATTCAGTATGGAAAAATAATCTGTTTGGGTTTGTGGTACCAACCCTTTGGCTGTGTCAGGGTTGTTGACATGCCGGGCCGACACTTTGGTGATGAATCACCATCCAGGATGATGTTGGGTATGTTAGTGATGTGGTGTATTTGTAGAGAGTAATTGTTGGACGGAGTGGTGTGTGGTGTGGGAACTTAAATGCAAATGGTCAGACAGATAAAATGAATCGGCTGTGTTTACGATGTTGATAATCTCTTTGTTGGGAAAAAGACAAAAAAAAAGTTAATGATGGAGCAGTAAAATTCATGTTTTTGCCTTTAGTGTAACTTGTGTGTGTGTGTGTGTGTGTGTGTGTGTGTGTGTGTGTGTGTATGTATGGGGGGAGAGGTTTTGTGCTTGACCCTTGTTATGAACTGATGGTCTTAGGGTGAGATAATTTGGCCCATACAGTTTGTGGAGACAGTGTGTGTTGATGCAGATATTTAGGTTAGATAATTATGTGAGTTCAGTTCTAGTGAATTGTATGTATTCAGTCATACAAATTATACTGCTTGGCTGAGAATAATTACTGCATTCGTGTGTGTCTGAGAAGTGACAAGTACGCAATCACTCCATGCTTACGACTTCAGTATAGTTTTTTTTTTTCCCCCTTTATTGTTGATGACTAATGGCTTTCAAAAATAATTTCTATCTATCTATCTATTGCCAGACACCATAATCCCGTAAGGGGTGGCCATTTGACTTTGAGTTATTTATTTTACGGGGAGGGGCACTAACCCTCCACCAACCCACTTGTTGACACGTAGGGAGCACGTATGGTTTGGTTATATGGTTACCACCCAGCGTTGTAAATGGTTTCTTGGCTTACAGGAAACCATTTGACTTGTCACTCAATGTAATGCCACCTGTAAAGGAAAGAAAAGCAGTAAGAAGTGACAGGAAATATAGGAGAAATAGGAAGAAAGGAGGGCAGGCACAGAAAAAGAATGATAAGGCTAAGGAAGAAGTAGGCAGCACTACATCAAGTGAGTGGATGATGGTTTCACACTGCTTTTTTTATTTTTATTTACTTATTTATTTATTTTTTGTATAAATGAGTGGGCCGAAAATGATTCCTGCCAAAATATGCATGATGCTGGGCAGCCATTACTGTATTCATGTGTTGGTTAGGTCAGAAGTTTTTGCCTGATTGGAAATGAAACTTTCAATAGACTTAGTGGCTGTCCTTGGTGGTTAAAATTTGTATGGGGAGTATTAAGGAGCAAAACTAGTCAGTTAGGTTAGAATGCATTGATGAGTCCATCGGCTAGATCTTATGTAAACTCTTGGGTGTCCTATGGCAGGCATATTTGTAATAACCTGTCTTTAAATTTATTTTGAATGAAAAAAAAAAGGCTCCTAGATCCTAATCCCCAATTTTACATATAAATACAGTAATCTCCCTACTATCCGGATGCCCAGTAACCGGACACCCCACTGTCCGGACATCGTTGGCTGGTACGGATGGGGGGGGGAGCCGATTTTTTTGACCCATAAGTTTGAATATGGCGCACAGCGCCGAACAGCTGTGTTTACGATCCTTTCTCATGCTCTTCCCCTCCCCCCAGTTATTTCTCAACTGCTGTGATGAGTAAACGGTTGTCGGGATGGTTGGCAGTATTGTTCGTTTTTGTTTAAACAGTCATAATTCACAGTGCTAAGGATTAAGTGCAGTTAAACAAGGGATTACTGTACATGCTTCAAGAGCATTTTCACCACTCTCGAAGCCATAGAGGTGGGGGTAATATTTGTAACAGCCACCACGGACATGTAAGTACAGTACACTGTCAACTGCCAAATATTTTCCATAATCACTTCTAAATCCTCCTCCTCTGGTTACATTTTATTTACTTCATCCTTTGTGTCCCATATTTGAGTGCATAGGCTGTGGAAAAGGTGATTTTCATAGTGATTATCATGTCTTACCTACGTTCATTAAACTGTCAGCTGGTGAACATATTTGCCCTACTCACCTCTAAATCATAATTTTTTGGGTTACATTTTATTTATTTCATGCTTTGTGTCCCATATTTGAGTGCATAGGCTATGAAAAAGGTGATTTTCATAGTGATTATCATGTCTCTTACCAACGTTCACTAAGCTGACATCCGGTGAACATATTTGTCCTGCTTACCTCTAAATCATAATTTTTCTGATTACATTTTATTTATTTCATGCTTTGTGTCCCATATTTGAGTGCATAGGCTGTGAAAAAGGTGATTTTCATAGTGATTATCATGTCTCTTACCTACGTTCACTATGTTGTCAACTGGTGAACATCTCTGCCATACTCACTTCAAAATCATAATTTTTTGGTTAAATTTCAATTAATTCATACTTTGTGTCCATTATTTATGTGAATGGGGCCTTAAATAAGTGCTATGCATGTCTGGTGGGGAGGTAGGTAGGTGGTTTTCTGTTTTAGGTTAGGTTAGGTTAGGAATGACCGGTGCTGGAGCTTCATGACCCAGTATCCGGACATGACCACTTTCCAGACATGCCTTTGGCTCTATTACGTCGGATAGTGGGGAGATTACTATACAGTATATGTCACATATTAGCGTGAAATTGATTTTGCACGAGATTCTGCATAACCTGTCTCGTGTTGTATGAAGACTGTTCTGTACAGGTATACCTCGATATACGATATCCCTATAGCCTATTTCACGGGAGAAAAGAAATTGCCGTTTGGCAACCCTCTTCCAAACAGTCTGATTTCATGCATTCTTGTTGAGTAGCAAAATAATATACAGTGATTATAAATGAGTTATTTGAGAGGAGCATGTGGAGTCACATGGAGAGACAGACTAACAAATGAGAAAGTGAAGGAGCGTTGTGGTGTGGTTGAGGACGTGATGGGAAGCATTAAGAGAAACACGTTAAGGTGGTTTGGGCATGTGGAGAGGATGGAGAGTGAAAGACTGATGAGGAGAGTGTATGTGAGTGAGGTGGAGGGGACGAGAAGGAGGGGGAGGTCGAGGATGAGATGGAGGGATGGAGTGGAGGGGTATATGAGAGTGGGAGGTGTGAGTTGGGAGCGTGGTAGTGAAATGGCAGGGGACAGAGTGACATGGAGGCGATTTGTTTGTGGCCACCCCGTGCGGGATTGAGGTGTCGGGCAATAGATAGATAGATTATAAAGACGACAGTCTTCATTGAAAAACAATTGAATAAAGTATACAGTAAAACCTCGATATAACGGACTTCAATAGACCGGAATTCGCTTTTATCGGACTCGAGGAGCTACCAGACTAAACTCCTATATATCGGAAAAAGTCCGATAATGCCAGAAAGCGGTCCGGACTGCCTGACCACTTCAGCTATGTTCACCACAATAAGACCAGTAAAAGACATGTTTTTTAGTGCACAGTACAGTACAGTAATCCCTCCATTATTCGACGCAATAGAGCCAAAGGCATGTCCGGACATTGGTCTTGTCCGAATATTGGGCCCTAAAGCTCCAGCACTGGTCATTCATGACCCTAACCTAACCTAACCTAAATCAGAAAACTACCTTCCTACCTCCCTACCGGACATGTATAGCACTTACTTAGGTCCCTTTTCACATAAATAATGCACACAAAGCATGAATTAATTGAATTTTAACCAAAAAATGATGATTTAGAGGTGAGTGAGGCATAGGTGGTCAGAACTTGCCAGCATAGTATAAGTAAGTATCGGACATGGAAATCATCTTTTCTCACATTTTATGCACTAAATTATTGGATACAAAGCATCAAATACAGTAAATGATGTAAATTGTTACCAGAAAAATGGTTAGGTTACGTTAGGTCAGGTCAGGTTAGGTTAGTTTATGACCGGACATGAAATTCACTGGCATTCACCTTTTTCATAGCTGGTGCACTTAAAAATCATGCATGAAAAAATTAAATTGAAAGCAGGAAATTATGATTAACACTTAGGGAAATTTTTTAACACATTTACAGCATGCTGAAAACAGGTTAGACATGAAAATCTTAATGGTAATCATCTTGCACAATAATCAAAGTCATTCACCTTTTTCATAGCTGGTGCACTTAAAACCATGCATGAAAAAATTAAATTAAAAGCAAGAAATTATGATTAACACAATGTTAGGTTAGGTTAGGTTAGGTTATGACCGGACATGAAATTCACTGTTATTCACGTTTTTCATAGCTGGTGCACTTAAAACCATGCATGAAAAAATTAAATTAAAAGCAGGAAATTATGATTAACACAATGTTAGGTTAGGTTAGGTTAGGTTAGGTTAGGTTAGGTTAGGTTAGGTTATGACCGGACATGAAATTCACTGGCATTCACCTTTTTCATAGCTGGTGCACTTAAAACCATGCATGAAAAAATTAAATTAAAAGCAGGAAATTATGATTAACACAATGTTAGGTTAGGTTAGGTTATGACCGGTCATGAAATTCACTGGCATTCACCTTTTTCATAGCTGGTGCACTTAAAACCATACATGAAAAAATTAAACTAAAAGCAGGAAATTATGATTAACACAATGTTAGGTTAGGTTAGGTTAGGTTATGACCAGACATGAAATTCACTGACATTCACCTTTTTCATAGCTGGTGCTCTTAAAACCATGCATGAAAAATTAAATTGAAAGCAGGAAATTATGATTAACATTTAGGGAAATTTTTCAACACATTTACAGCATGCTGAAAACAGATTAGACGTGAAAATCATTATGGAAATCATCTTGCACACAGTTTATGCATGAGATTAATGATATGGAAAGAACAAAACAAGGAATTTTGATGAAGTTAGGGTACTTACGAAAAAGAAGCCGCTGTCCTGATGTATAACTCGCCCTATCATCTCAGACTTTGACACGAAGAAATTGCACCACACACACCTCTGCAATTGACAATCACCAGCACTTCTCACCAAGACTTTCCACAACATTTTTTTTACATAACTGGGATCACATCACTTCACTGCACTGTACATAACAGTAAATTCCTGTGTGGTCTAGTGACGAGTCCTGGAGCCTTGCGAACTTCTCAGCAGCAGCTTTCAGCTCCGTTCCACGTACCAACACACCAGCAGCACTTTGTTGTCGATACCAAATCAGCATGGACTGGTCGATGTCTGCATACTTACGACTAAACATCACCTTCCTCTCCACGTTCGTTTGGTCTTCGAAGCAAAATCAGCCGTGTACTGCTGTAGTTTGTCTCGGGACTTCTTGATATCAAACAAGGTGAAGCGAAGGAGATTGAATTCACGACGAATCCGTGATGTCGGCCACCCTGCGTCCACCTTCTCCAATACCCTTCCCTCTTCTTCTCCAGAGTCAGAACCACTTTCTTCCTCTTCTCAGGAGGCAGGGCCATCATCACACATGATGAAGAAGGTAAAGAGCAGCATCAGACCCTGCAGGAGGTAGGGTATCACCACAAAAGCAATCACTTCGGCCGCCATTGTCGAAGCGTGTTTACGGGCCAGGAGCAGAGCGGGAAATGGGACGGACAGACAGGCGCCACGCGCGTAAACACAGCCGATCGGTGCACACAGGAAATTCAAACTGACGCGGTCCCAAAAAATCAGATTTTTTCGGATTTTTTTTCACATTTTTGGGCATTTTGGTGGGTGGACAGCCCACGATGTCCGAATAGTGAGGGATCTGAATAATGGGCGTCCGAATAATAGAAGGATTACTGTATTATTATGCCATTTGATTAATGTAGTGAAGGTATAATACAGTACAATCCTGCAGTGGTGGTGAAAACCACTGATGCAATCCGGACTAATGTCTGATATATCGGAAAAAGTCCAGATTAGCAGGGGTACGCCCGGATGTCGCTTTTATTGGAATTTCGCATTTTTCGGACTGGCTTGGGCCCCAATTAGTCCGTTATAGGGAGGTCTTACTGTAGTTAGCTTTTAGAAACTATCTAACAATCTATAGCCCGACACCCTAATCCCGCAAAGGGTGGCCGCAGACAAAACGCCTACAAGTCGCTCTGTCACCCACCATTTGCCTACCCTCCCTCCAGTTCCCTCATATACCTCTGAAATCCATCCCTCCACCTCATTCTCGGCCTTCCCCTCCCTCTCCCTCCCTCCACCCCGCCTGCATACACCCTTTTAGTCAGAGTTTCATTCTCCATTCTCTCCACATGTCCAAACCACCTCAGTGTATTTCTCCTAATCTTCTCAACCACATCCACATCCACCCCACAACGTTCCTTCACTTCTTCATTTGTCAGCCTGTCCCTCCATGTCACTCCACATGCTTCCTTGAGTAACTCACTTCCACTGCTCTCACTCTTGACTTGTTACCCTCTAACAAGGTCCATGCCTTGCTTCCATACGTCAGGGTAGGGATCGCGATACTATCATGCAGTGACTTCTTGACTTCCATACTCACCTTCCTATTTCTCATCACCACTTTCAATGAACCAACAACCTTCTTTCCCTGCTGTACCCTTTCAAGTATTTCATCCCCAAAACTTCCATCCTTACTCATCACACTGCCCAAGTACTTGAATGCACTCACATTCTCCATTTCCTAACCATCCAACCTCACTGTGCATTCTGTGACTTCATTCCTCTCAAACACCATAACTTTACTCTTGTTCACATTGACTTTCAGATTCCTCTTCTTACACACTGTCCCAAATTCATTCACCAAACCTTGCAACTCCCCTTCATCTTCACTCTACAATACTGTATCATCAGCAAACAGCAACACCAGAATCTTCCACATCTCGCCTTCATTTATTAGAGCCACCCCCACATCCACTGCCCTACCTTGCACCTCTTTTACAACCCCATCCATGTATATATTAAACAGCCATGGAGACTTCACACAACCCTGTTTCATACCCACTTTCAGATCAACGAACTCACTTAGCTCACCGTCCACTCGCACAGTAGCCCTAGCTCCATCGTACATGCTCTTCACAGCACTCGACAATTTCCCCTCCACTCCATATATTCTTAATACCTTCCATAAACCTTGCCTATCTATTCTGTCATAAGCTTTCTCCAAGTCCATGAAGGCAGCATACACTTTCTTTCCCTTCTCTAGATAATTCTCCATTAAACATCTTAGAACAAATATCTGATATATACACCCTTTTCCTTTCCCAAATCCCCTTTGTTCTTCTCCAACTAACTCCTCTGTTATATGCTTAACCCTATCAATAAGTATTCTGCCATATATCTTTCCAGTCACACTAAGAAGGCAAATACCCCTATGGTTACCACATATTTCTCTCTCCCCTTCGCCTTTATATAAAGGAACAGTTATACCTGATTTCCAGTCCTCTGCAACCCTTCCCTCTTCCCAAGCCAATCTATACAACTTCCATATCCATTCCACAGCAATCTCACCCCTATACTTCAGCATTTCACCACACACTCCATCAATTCCTGGGGCCTTTCCCATCTTGACCTTCTTCAATGCTTCCACTACTTCCACCCCCTACTGATCTCTTCCTCCCTCCTCTCACCTCTTCTTCTCCCAGCCATTCCCCAACCACTTATACTTGCTCTGCTCTCACTCTCTACATTCAACAAATCCTCAAAGTGCTCTTTCCATCTCCTCAGTTTCTCTCTCTTCTCCACCAGCAATCTATTATTCCTATCTTTCACTTTCACTCCCCTACTATTTTCCCTTTCACACTGTCTTACTTACTTTCTTTACCTCCTTCCAAAACAATTTCTTACTCTCCCTCCATTTTACACTCGGATTCCTCCCAAAATCCTCATCCACTTGCTTTTTACTCTCCTTCACCAATCTCTTCACCTCTCTTCTCCAGCTCACATATACTGTACCTCTCTCCTCTCTCTCTCTCTCATCTTCTCCCCTACCTCTGCTCACTAGCCATTCTCTATATGCCTTCTTCTTTTGTTCCACAGCTCGTTTCACCTCATTATTACACCATGCTGTCCCTTGCACACCCCTGCATCTTCTCCTCACTCCACAAACCTCCTCACACACTGTGCCTAGCCTATCTCTTCCGTGAAAATCTTACATACATCTTCCACCCCTTCCATCTGCTCTAACTCATACCTTCCCAATCCTTCTTCCACTGTTCTCTTATACTCTGCCATTTTCTCACTAGAAACACTAACATCAATGTAACATAAATGTTAGCAGTCAGCTGATGAAATAAAAGCTAAGCATACACATTTAAATTTCATGAGGTGCCTGACTTGTCATGCGCATAGTAAGGTAGTGTTGAACATCTTACTTATTAAATAATGACACGGATGTCTCCCAGTATCTTGTTATTGCGTAATACATTAAGAGAAGGTAGATGTAACCTTTTATAGTATTTTTTAATAATTATTTAGAGTGAGACGATGACTTAGATGATACTAATTACATTGGTTCTACGGAGTTGCTTAGATGGCACATTGCAGCGGAAAATATGAGTCAGCCTGAGACTCAACGATGCTTGCACATGACCACACCTACAGGAGGGTACAGCGTAAACAAAGGATATTTCACAAAATCGCTTTTCCTTGATCGGGATGGGTTGATTCTTATGTAAAATTCAGTTTGGAACAAAATTTGTCTGAGGAATTTTTCAATTAGAGTTCATCTGCCCTCCCAGAATGCATGTTACATTGCAAATATTTCACAATGGGCGAATGCGTATGCGCTCACTAACTAACAGTTCGTTTTCATATCAAAATCGTGTCTTACATAAGCACTTTGTCACTGTTGTGTATGTTCTTGCGATATTGTCTCCAGATATAACAACACCTGGAACATTCAAGCCAATAACCGGGCAAAGCATATCCAGTAAATCAGCAGATTTAGTTGGAACCGGAAAGGAGTTTTTGACAGAAGTACTTATGAATAGAGATGTGATCAGACAAGGAATTTTTCCGCAAAATAAAGCTGTAATTGAGAAAGATATAGCCGAGTGATTTGACAAGTGGGCAGATTGCGAGGGAGCTGGTGCCTCTCATCCTGACTCAGTTGCAAAAATCCAATGCTCGCTTCAAGTCCCCGGTGATTATCAAGGAAAACAGCCTCGTGAAGAAAGTTGAAAAATTTTGGAAGGTAAGTGCTGTCACCTGGAATAGGTCCAACAAGACTGTCAAAGAACAGGTGCTTTTGCGAACTAGACAGTTTTGTTTGTTTTGGTTTTATGCCTGGTATCCCCGAAGGGCTAAGGCGTTGCCCCTGGGTAGAGGACTTTTTGGATTGGAGCGTATAGCATTTTATGACCGGATGCCCCTCCTGATGTCTACCAATGACCCTTGGGTGGATTCGATCCTTCGACCCTTCAGTCAGAGCGGAGTGCTCTAACCCACTGAGCCACGGCGAACTAGACAGTTTGATGGATATAATTGTCTGTCGTCACACCATTTACCTGTGTGAAAACCCAGAGTCCGGTTGTGGAGATCCGAGCAATTTCATTGTGAAAGCTCATATCTCCAGCACTTGTAAGCTGGAAAGTAAGGTTCCTGCTATGGAGCTACCTTGGCTGTATACCCAAAGGAAGAAAGTTGGAGAGAAATCGGCTATGCAGATGGGGCCAAATGATCAGAATGAGGGTAATCAACAGATCAAAGCAATCAAGAGAAATGTATCAGAAGCTGCATCTCTGCAGAAATGATTAAAGAAGCAAGAAGAAGATAATAACAGAGCATTGGAACAGCAAGAAAGACATGCAAAACTCGGGGATCTGATGTTAGAGGAGGAAGGCAATAGTAGTGAAGCTACGGTGGTTGAAGCAGAAGAGAGGTATACTACTGAGTCTGAAGACAAACATAGACACGGCAGAGTTTGTGAAACAGCTTTTAGAGAACAGACTGGGCAAGCTGGTGCCTTTGGTGTACAGATACTTAGGACAGCAGGTACCTGACACAAAGAGAAACATGATGCCCATTCCCAACACAGCTCTAGTCAGCATGAGTTGGGGTGTCAGTCCCACAGCTACTACCCTCCGGCTTTCCCAAGGATCTGATAGCTCCTGGTGTGCTCTCCCAGGTTAAAGCTTACTTGGCATGCGACTCCAATAATTCACAGAGCGAGGCAGGTAATGCTTAAAAAGGTGCGAAGAAAGCGCAGGTTGAGGGTGAGATGCAGGCTATCTACTTTGATGGTAGAAAGGACAAAACCAAAGTTGTGGTACCAGATCCCACTGGTAAGCTCCACCACAGAGCTATCGCAGAGGAGCACATTTCTCTGACTTGTGAGCCGAGTGGTTGATATATTGGTAGCTTTTCTCCAGAACCAACAGTGTATCCAGATAAGCGAGCTAAGATGGTCGCAGAAGGTCTTTTTGAACTTTTGCAAATCAGTGATGCTACTGAATCATGTATTGTGATGGAAGGGGACAGTTACAGTGGAAACTGGTTGGAAAGGGAGAACCAATGCACTTTTGGTGAATTTGTTGGGCCACAGATGTCATTGGGCCATGTGCATACTCCACACCAATGACCTATCCTTGCGTCATCTGATCAAGCAACTTGATGTCCCAACAACATCAAAGGATGGCTTCACTAGGCCAGTATGCAAGCTCCTGTCTCAGGTTCACCAAATGGAGGTTGACTGGAACTTCCAACCTCTTCCTGGAGAGCAGCAGATCTCTCTATCAGAAGACATGGTCTCCAACATGGGAGATGCCAGGACATGCTTCCTGCTCGTGACAGCTGTAAGAGAAGGCAAACTGACACCCCAGGTAGCACACATACAGTTTGGCCTTTTGTCTCATTCCCGGTGGCTGACTACAGCACAGCGATTGGTCGTCATGTGGACGAGGCAGCATAGTTTGTGCAGTCAGGATCGCAAGATACTGAGGACATGGGTCAGTTTTTGTCTTCAGGTGTATTTTCCTTTGTTCTTCCAGATCAAAGTGAAGCACAGTCTAGTGGATGCCCCATACCACATCCTGACTCAGCTGAGACTTCTTAGAAGCCAGCCCAAGGACGTTCGTGATATTGTCAACCTGTATGTTCGGAATGGTGCGTGGTACTCACACTCTGAGAGCATTCTCCTCTCTCTACTGGCTAGTCAAGATGATGACGACTGACGGTTCGCTGTTCAATGGATCATGAGGATTAGAGCAGACAGTAAATATGGTGACCCTAGTGTGAGAGCCAGAATTGCACCCAAGCTGAACCTTTCTGCTACCTCACTCACTCAGCTCATTACATGGAAGAAAGAGGGAGTTCTAGAACCTGTTTTCACATGCAGGATGTCCAAGAAAGAAGTGCAAAGTTTCATGGAAAAAGCCTATGAAGCCTCCTCTTTCTCAATCCACATGCAGTCAACAGAGAGGCTTGTCAGGCTGGTGACTGAGGCAGCAGCATCTGTAGTGGGACAACAAGCAAGAGATGGATTCGTCAGGGCACGAGTCCAACATCGGGAGGCACTGCCTGTTTTCAAGACAAAAAAACATGGAATGGAGGCCTTATTCTGAGTGATACGGCTGGATAGTAAATATATGCATGTTAATTTGAATTTGGGAGACTGAATTTCATGGAAAGGGAGAGCTAATGACGTGGTGAGTTGAAAATACAATTTTGGATAAGAAAACGCCCATCCCGAAGGAAAAAATAAAATCTGATTAATACGCTGTTCCCTAACCTACAGTAGGCCTCGCAAATTGTAAGTAATGATATTGCATGCTTCACCCATGCATACTGTAAGTTTGATATTTCAGACAGTTCTTAACATCACTGTATATTATTTAGCCGGTAACAAGAATGCACGAAATCAGACAGTCTGGAAGATAGTTCCCGAACGGCAATTTCTTTTCTCCCATGAAATAGGCTATAGGTGCGATACCCCGGCTTAATGATGGAGGTAGAAATACCACCATACCCCGCTTAACAGTGGCCCATCCACAATGTTTTTTTTTTTTTCCGATTTTGGTGATATTGTACACTAAAATTGTGTGTTTATGTTGATTTATTAACGATTTTTAGACTTAGGTTAATATGTTTTAGCCATAGGTGGGGTGAACATTGTCATTTTGGGATTCAGTTTATTATGCTTGATTTGTTCCATATTTGATGATTTTCAGATTTTATTAGTTAGTTTTAGTGAGTTATTTACAGGTGTTAGGCTTTGCTTAGTTTCTTTTACAGCTGTTAGGCCATTTAGATTGGCTTTATACTCATTTTGGGACTTATTTGAGTGGATTTAGGACTTTTTTTTTTGGGGGGGGGGAATCAAAGACTCAAAACACATCCATATACTGTACTTTACATGTTAAATCTACCCTGAGGTATGATACCCGGCCTTACGATGGGTTTTTACTTAATCAATTGCATCGTTAAACTGGGGTATATCTGTACTTTACACGTTAAATCTACTCCAAGATACGATACCCCACCTAGTGATGGGTTTTTACTTAAGCAGTTGCATTGTTAAACTGGGGTATGCCTATATAAGAAAGCAGGAAGGCTTCCCACCCACCAAACACACCAATCAAAACTGGCAGGAAATAATGTAGTGAGATGGGATATCTTGCAGCATAGAAAAGCTGTCATGAAATTTTACAGGAACAGATGAAAGGAACTTGGAAGCCATGTTCTGTACCATTTTAACCTACAAGAAAACACAGTTAGTTAGCATATGAGGGAAGCATTTGTAAAGCTGTTATGGCTTCCTGATGATGTGATGCTGAACAACAATAGCTCATTAGCAACGCTGACTTGGTGGAAGAACAAGTGAGATGAAAGATTTACTACCCATGAAATAATTACATCATGAAGTATTTTATCAGAGACATTGTACAGATAAATAGTCCTCTCCTTTGCCTTCCTTGTTTATTTTTGGTAATCTGGTCATACCAGTGACAGGTGGTGCTTAGTATGCAGTTACATTTTCTTATTTTTTCTGATATGTTCCAGTGATAGGAGTGCTTGGTATGCAGTTACATTTTCTTATTTTTTCTGATACGTTCCAGTGGCAGGAATTGCTGGGTATGCAGTTACTTTTTTCTTTTTTCTTTTTTTTCCTGGTACATCCTTCAAGGAAAAAATTCAAATGAAAAAGTACAATTGCAATCACACCCCAGTTTGTGCCGGTGTTATGTGAAGTGGAACTGGATTACACACCGAAATAATGGATACTGAGGTCGATTCTCAAAAAACATTTCTGCCACCCACCTGAAGTATGTTCTAGGCTGGTCGAAGTCATCACCAAGGGTTCCCCTGAGGCTGGGGGACAGTGGATAGGCCTGGATGATCACTCCAGGGCCACAGGAGGTGAGAAGTGATGGGGAGAGCAAAGGAGTGAGGTCAGGGTAGGGTGATGAGATCTAGGGAGAGCATAGCATTGTGGCAGGTGGGGACTTGGTGGTGAGGAGGTGGGAGAGTGCTACAGTGAGGTGGCGAGTGAGTGTATGGCTGAGCCAGGCAGCGATGAAGACAAGACAGGCAAGACAGTGGCAGTTGGGGGCAGGTTGTAGCATTTTCACCCCACTCATTGGTGGGTGGTGTGGACTATTCCTCGTTGCTGATGGTTGTCACAAAGAGGAAAGAGATGATGGTGGTCTGCAGTGCTGCCTTCTTATTAGTTGCCAGGAACTCCCTGTAAAAGGAGTAGAATGTAGCACCAGTCGAGCAGGGCAGTACTTCCAAGGTGGATGAAAAGCTGAAGAGAGAGCTGGAGCTCCCATTTCATCAGCCCTCAGGACTGGTTCCTGATCATCCTCCTCTGCTGAACTTTTTCAGTGTTTCAGTAACATAGAGTGTGGGCCAGCATGCTGTCCAGTACAAGTTTCTCTAACTGTTAACACCAACTGCATGCACAGTACACACTACACTTCCTTTTCAAAATTTGAAAGAAAAAATGGTGTCTAAACACCCAGCCTCGGCATCCCCGGAGGGGGGGGGACCATAAATGCCCCCACCATCCGCCCCTCTCCCGGTGATGACTCGATGAGCTGCATGGAACCACTGTCTTCCTTACTTCTTTTTTCTGCAACATTCGCAGCCTTTTCTCTAACTTTCACTCTGCTGAGCACCACCTCTCCTCCTCCTGTAAACTTCACCTTCTCTTCCTCACTGAGACTCAGCTGTCTGAGGCAACTGATAGCAAGCCCTTTTCTGTATTCTCCTACTTTCTCTATACTCATTTCAAAGCCAAAGGTGGCTGTTGTGTATATGTACACAATGACTTATCTTGCTCTCGTGTTCCTGAACTTGATATTTCTAAATTCTCTACTCTTTGGCTTCGGCTTTCCTGTCATTCTCTGACTAAATATATGTGCGCTGTTTACTTATCCCCTAACTCTACTGACTATGAAAAACTCTTTGACTATCTTACTTCTATGATGGAACACATTCTATCCATTTCTCCTTCCTCCGAAATCTCCATTCTGGGAGATTTCAATGTTCACCACCACCTTTGGCTCTCCTCTCCTTTCACTGATCCACCTAGTGAACAAGCCTACATCTTTTCTATTTTTAACCTGCCCAGTCTTCCCGATGTAGGATGCACGTCACCACTTTTCTTTCACGCTCAGACCCACCGACGTGCATCGTACGTCAGTCAGTTGCAAGGCCTGTTGTTTGCACATTTTTCAAGATTCACAGGTGATTTTTGGTAGGCACATAGTGGAAGACCTTCCTCTACCTGTTGTCAAGCAGGGATACTGCCTGGACCCACCTGACCCCCTCTACCCCCACACTCAGCAATTCACCTGTTAGCAGTAACTTGGCCAGTAAAGACATGTTGCCCCATGGTCTCTTCAATGACGAAATTCACGGTGAAAGTGATTCCTGAGGTGGGGGACATAGAAACAAAGAAGCAAGAGAAGGAAATAAACAGAAGTGATGAGGTGGTAATGTTGTAAGGGGAGGTGCCATATGCTGGTGTTTTTGGTGAGTGAACAGTGCTTATATCGCCTATATTATTGTGTGAAAACCAATATAGGCTTGTACTACACATAAATTCGTACCAAATAAATAACTAAATACGTAATTTAAAGTGGCTTGAGTTAGTTAACCCTCCCATAGTTCGGTTTCTTTCAAGCCACGTACCCTGAGAGAGAACGAAAGGTAAGGCTGACTGTCACCTGTAGCAATATTTATAAGCTCAGGAGGGCGATTTCTCTATGAATTTTTGATGTTTCTCACCAAAAGCGAGGTTTGAGCCAAAAAAAGACAAGTTGAAAATAGGTTGGGTTCTGAGGGTGTGTTGGGTAAAAAATCGATCAGGACTGGGCGGGTTAATGACCTAGAGCAGCTTGTACAGCACCCTACCCATATCCCTGACTGCCTTGGAGAGTGCTCCAACATACTTGACCTCTTCCTTACAACTAATCCTTATGCTTAAACTGTTAATCTTTCCTCTCTGTTGGGCTCATCTGATCACAGCCTTATTACACTCATCTGTCCTATCGCTCCAGTATGGCCTGTGGACCCTCCAAAGAAGCGTCGACTGTGGGTGGCACTTTGGTGCTGCAGATTGGGAACCCCTCAGGCAGTACTTCTTCGATTTTCCCTGGAATGATTATTGCTTCCATAGCCAGGAGCCATCTGAGTGTGCCTTGTGCATTATGGAGGTTATTCTCTTGAGCATGGAAGCATACATTCCCTTTTCAAATCATTTGACTAATGCAAGAAAGCCTTGGTTTAATCACACTTGTTCTAATGCTGTCCACAACAAGGTGAGGGCTTATAAGAGGTACCAGAGCCAACCCACCCCTGATTCACATCTTTTTTATGTTGCTGCCTGTAATCATGCTAAGTCTGTTCTTCGCTCTGCTAAAAATAATGCTGCCTGGAATCATGCTAAGTCTGTTCTTCGCTCTGCTAAAAACAATTTCTTACGTGATAAATGCTCTCAACTCTCCAACTTGAATTCTTCTCGCTTCTTCTGTCACCTTGCCAAAAACCTTTCTAACAACTTTACCTCATCATCCTTCCCTCCTCTTTTCTACTCTGATGGCTCTGTAGCTATTTCTTCTACTGATAAAGCAGATCTCTTTGCTCAGATTTTTCCTCCAATTCCACTTAAATGATTCCGATGCTGTTCCTCCATCACTTCGCTTCTCTGACTTCCTTATGGCTGACATTAAAATTTCTTCAGCTGATGTATTTTCTGCCATCACTGGCCTCAATGGTAACAAGGCATATGGGCCTGATGGAGTCCCTCCTGTTGTCCTCAAGAACTGTGCTTCTGTGCATACACCCTGCTTAGGTAAACTCTTTCACCTTTGTCTTTGAACTTGTACCTTTCCTTCTTGCTGGAAGTTTGCTCTCATTCAGCCAGTCCCAAAGAAGAGTGACCATTCCCAACCCTCTAACTATCGTCCAGTTGCTTTAACATCCTGTGTCTCGAAAGTTTTCGAGTCAGTTCTTAACAGAAAAATTTTAAAGCGTCTTTCCTGTCACAACCTACTTTCTGATCCTCAGTATGGGTTCCGTCAGGGATGCTCTACTGGTGATCCTCTCACCTACTTTTCGGACTCCTGGTCATCCTCCTTTCGGGACTTTGGCGAAAGCTTTGCCATTGCACTTGACATCTGAAAGGCTTTCGATCGAGTCTGGCATAAATCTTTAATTTCCAAACTGCTCTCTTATGGTTTGTATCCTATCTGTGCCTTCATCTCTAACTTCCTTTCTGGTCATTCTATAACCGCTGTTGTAGATGGCCGTCGTTCTTCTCGTAGATTTATCAGTAGTGGTATTCCTCAGGGCTCTGTCCTGTCACCAACTGTCTTCCTTTTATTCATCAATGACCTTCTAAGCTGTACATCTAATCCTATCCACTCGTTCGCTGATGATTCCACCCTTCACCTTTCCATTCGGTTCCTGCAGCATCCATCTCAGCGGTTACTTCAGCAAAAAAGGGATGAGGCTATTGCACATTTTATGTCTGACTTTACTCTTATCTATGACTCGGGTAAAAATAGTATTGTTGTTTTTAATTCATCAAAGACTCAGTTATTACACCTATCAGCCCAACAAATCTTCCACAGGGGTACCCACTAATGTTTAATAATGTCCAGCACAGTCCTGCATCATCCTTGAACTTGCATGGGCTTTCATTCACTCAGGATTTATCTTGGAAAGAACATATTACATCTCTCGTGAAATCTGCTTCCAAGAGATTAGGTGTGCTAAGCCGACTCCGAATCTTCTTTACCCCTACACAGTTGTTGACTTTATACACAGGTTTTATTCACCCCTGTGTGGAGTACAACTCTCATGTGGAGAGGCTCCCCACATAGAGCTCTTCTCAATAGGGTGGAGTCAAAGGCTTTTCGTCTCATTAACTCTCCTTGTATTACTGGCTCCCTTCAACCTCTGTCTCTTCGCCGCCCTGTTGCACCTTTATCTCTTTTCTGTTGCAACTTCAACGGTCACTGTTCCTCTGAACTGTCGGCTGCATCCCTCCACCTCTATGATGGGCACATAGCACCTGTCTAGCAGTAAACTCTCATCCCTTTTCTGTCGAATGCTCTAATGCAAGAGTTAACCATTACTCCCAGTCCTTCATTTATGCAACAGTTCATCTCTGGAACTGTCTTCCTCTGTCTGTGTTTCCTGCTTCCTATGATCTTCAGTCTTTGAAACAGTGTGTGTCCAGGCATCTCGAAATGAATGGATCTTGAATTTTGCTCTCTTTCGTGTTGTTTTTATATTTTCTTGGAAGGAACAGTTTGCTGGCCTATGGCCTTTGGTTCCTTCTTCCTTGGGGTGCGGGGGAGGTCTCAAGTATTGCTCAGTGCTGTACATTGCTGTGTCACTCCATGCCAGGTTTGGGTCCTTGTCCTAGATGTAGGCAATGACACCATTGATCTTGGCTGCAAAGAAATCGTTTAGTGTCTTGATGTCCAGGACACAAATGGGCTCATTTTCCTCACCATCCTAGCTACTCTCCAGTGTCTCCACTACCTGTTCCCTTAACACATGAGCTCCTCTGTGGACAGCTGCTCTGTGTGGCTTTCCAGGACCTCTTGCACATCAGCCTCATCAAAGGAGACTTTCTGGGAGAGAGTGAAGATTTCATGGCAGATACCCTCCACCACTCAGAACCTTATGAAGATGTGAACACACTGGCCAAATTTTCCTCCAGATGATGTTGAGTGTGCTTGGCTGTACCTCCTTGCATGTCACCTTCATTATTGATGGTGTTTGTGATATTTTCTTTCTTCCCAATCTGTTGTATGTGGGAGCGCCCATTGTCCACACACTACTTTAGCAGTACTCTGTTTTTAGGGTAGTCGTACATTGATTGGCAAGCCAGTTGATTTCCTGCAAACCTGGAAATCATTACAACCAACCGACACATGTTCCCTACGTGACAACAGTTGGGTTGGCAGAGGGTTAACCCCTTAACCGCGGGTCGTCATTTTCATGACGTTCGAGTGCAATGGATCATACCGCGGGGCATCACGTATGTGACTGTGTTATTTTTAATTTCCCCGGGCTTTCAGGTGGTGACTTGTATCATCTATCAGCACTGCCAGTGTCCAACAAGAGTCAGAGCTGCTAATGTCATCAGTACTCCCATCCATTGTTGACAATTTAGCCATTTTCCCCCATTCTAGACTCCCCTCCCTACCTCCCCTCCATTACTCTCTCATGTCGCCTGCTCAGCCGCTCTGCGCTAAGTAAATCTTCCCCAGATTTTTCCACTGTTTTCATCCATTGAAATGAGCCCTATGCCCAAGAGTTCTGGACAAATGTAGAAGCGTGCATGGAAAAGTTTGAAAGGAATGAGAGAGTGTTTTTGATTGGAGATATTATTGGGAAACGTAGGGAATGTGAAGGTGGATGGAGTAGTTGGTGAGTGGGGTGTGCCTGCAGAAGTGGATGAGAATGGCAGTGCTCTAGTGGACATTTGTGCTGGGAGTGGGTTGGTGATAGCCAATATCCTCTTCAGGCACAAAATGATCCACAGGTATACATGGCGAGTGATGAGACGGGTGGGTGGTGAACTGAATGAACAGATGGCAATGATTGATTATGTGTGTATGGCTGATAGGATGTGAAGGTGTGTAATGGATTCAAGAGCATAAAGAGGTCAGGGAATGGACTTTCTGACCACCACTTGGTGGTGGTGATAATCATGTGTCAAATGAAATGGAGGAATAGAAGAAGAGAAGGACAGGAGGAAGTAGTTCATGTGGAAAGGATACAAGAGGATGGAAAAAAGGCAGAATTTAGGAGAGAAGTGGTGGAGTAATCGGGTAAATATGGATTGGAGCAGATAGGGGACGTGGAAGCTGCATGCAAGATATTCACAGAAGATGTGAGATGGTATGTGGTGTGAAGAGAAGATGAAAGAGGGTGCAACGAACAGCATGGTGGAATGAAGAGGTGACAGGCTGTGGCACAAAAGAAGAAAGCATATAGGGAGTGGATGAAAAACAGGGGTGTGGAGGAAGTTGAGAGACAGAAGAGAGACTTATATGTTGAGAGGAAGAGAGAGGTGAAAAGATTAGTAAGAGTAAAAAGAGAGTGGATGAGGAATTTGGAAAAAATTTGAGTGTACAATGGAGGGAATGTAAGAAAATGTTTTGGAAACAGGAAAAGAGAGTTAGACAGGGTGATAAAGAAGTTAGTCAGGGAGTGAAAGATAAAAATGGTAGACTGCTAGTGTAGAAGGGAGAAAAAGTGAGCAGGTGGAGAGAACATTTTATGGAATTATTGAACGTAGAGAATGAAAGTAATGGGAGTATAAGTGGCTGGGGAATGGCTGGGAGAAGGAGGGATGTGAGAAGGGAGGAGGAGAACAGTAGGATGGATGTAGTGGAAGCAATGAAGAAAGTCAAATTGGGGAAAGCCCCAGGAATTGATGGAGTGTGTGGTGAAATGCTGAAGCATGGGGAAGAGGTAGTAGAATGAATGTGAAAGATGTGCAGATTGGCCTGGGAGGAAGGTAGAGTCCAGGAAGATTGGAAGTCAGGTATAATAATTCCCCTGTATGAAGGAAAAGGAGAAAAAGAAATGTGTAGTAATCATAGGGGCATTTGTTTTCATAGTGTAATAGGAAAAGTATATGGTAGGATACTTACTGACAGAGTTAGGTAAATAACAGAGCAGTTAGTTGGAGAAGAACAGGGAGGGTTTAGGAAGGCAAGAGGTTGTGTCGACCGGATATTCGTTCATAGGTCTTCAGTGGAAAAGTTTCTAGAGAAGGGAAGGAAGTTGTGTGCGGCCTTCAAGGATTTGGAGAAAGCATATGACAGGGTGGATACACAAGGAATGTAGAAAGTATTTTGAATTTATGGGGTAAATGGGAAGTTGTTGAATGCCGAGAAGAATATGTATGTCGGGGCTAAGGCTGCAGTACTTGTGGACAGTGAACTTAGTGAATAATTCTGTTTGAAAGTTGGATTGAAACAGGGATGTTTCATGACTCCTTGGTTGTTCAATCTGTCTATGTGTGGAGTTAAAAAGAGATACAAGGTAGGGCAGTGGATGTTGGAGCAGCCCTGATCAGAGAGGGCAGTGTTTGGAAACTCCCTGTACTTTTGTTTGCAGATGATACTGTGTTGTTAAGTGAAGACGAAGGGGACCTGCAAAACTTGGCGAATGAGTGTGGGAAATTGTGTAAGAAACGTAATTTAAAGGTGAATATAGGGAAGAGTATAGTTATGGTGTTCAAGAGAAATGAAGTCAGTGAATGTACAGTGAGGTTGGATGAGAGGAAATGGAAAATGCGAGTGCATTTGAGTGCTTGGGTAATGTGATGAGTAAGGATGGAAGTTTACAAGTGCTTGAAAGGGTACAGCAAGGAAGAAAGGTTGCTGATTCTTTGAAAGCAGTAATATGAAACAGGGAAGTGAGCTTGGAAGGAAAAAAAGTTGCTGCATGACGGTATTGTGTTACCAACTCTAATGTGTGGAAGTGAAGCTTGGACCTTTTTGGAGGGACACAAGTCAAGACTGAGAGCAGTGGAATGAGTTATTTTGAGAGGAGCATGTGGAGTCACATGGAGAGACAGATCGACAAATGAGGAAGTAAAGGAGCATTGTGGTGTGAATGTGGATGTGATACAAAGCGTTAGGAGAAATACATTGAGGTGGTTTGGCCATATGGAGAGTGAGAGTTTGATGAGGAGAGTGTATGTGATTGAGGTGGAGGGGGGAAGAGGGAGGAGGCCAGGGATGAAATAGAGGGATGGAGTGGAGAGGTATATGAGAGAGAGGGATGTGAGCTGGAAGCAGGGTAGTGAAATGGCGGAGGACAATGCAACATGGAGGCGATTTGTTTGTGGCCACCCCATATGGGATTAAGGCGTTTGGCAATAGATAGATATTTATATCAATATATATGTAAATATATATATATACT
>JAGKTI010003223.1:0-12947 GCA_018397915.1 Birgus latro
TGTATGTGTGTGTGTGGTGTGGTGTATGTGTGTGTGTGTGTGTGTGTGTGTGTGTGTGTGTGTGTGTGAAGGAAGAAGGGAGAGATGGAAGGAGCACATACAAATGAGAGATGAGGGAAGCACATAATGAGGGAAGGAGGAAGACATGGAGGGAGCACACAGTAGAGAGGGAAGGAGGGAGAGATAGAGGAGGCACATAGGAGGGAGGCAAGGAGAGCCACAAGGAAGGAGCAAAAGAAAGGGAGGAAAGGAGAGATGGAGGGAACACATATAACTAAGGGAAGAAGAGAGATGAAGGGAGCACGTGAAAGGGATGGAAGGAGAGAAAGAGAGAGAGGGAGAAGGAAGGAGCACATAAGAGGGAGGGAAGGAGGGGTGGAAATGAGGGGGAAGCCGAGTCCAATTCAAAAATGATATTGCTCGAGGAGTGACTCTTAGAGTGAGGGAGAGGAGTGAACGAATGTGGGAGGAGAAAGGGTGGATGGAGAGGGGGGGATAACAGGGATAAATGCGAGTATACAAATATGAGGGCCCAGGGGAAGGTGGGGACAGATGGGGGGGTATACTTGGTGGGGGAGTGGTGGTGCAGTGGGGCATACAAGAAGGGAACTGGGATGTGAGGTCAATGTAGCCCTGTGGGAGGAGGCATGGTAGGAAGGAAAGAATTGGGTAGTGTGGGAGAAGGGGAAGGAGGTGCACAGGGGCAGGGAGAGGTAGGAAGTGGAACAGAATAGGTGGGATGTTCTAGGAGTGGGTGATATGGGATGCAGAAGGTGGGAGGAGGATAGGGGGTATAGTGGGAGGAAGAAGGAGGAGGTGGATAGTAGGATGGAGTGATATAGCAAAAGGAAAAGTAGGGTTGAATACTGATAGGGAGGAGGAGGGGCATAGTGGGTGGAAGAGAGGAGTGACACTGTTGGAGGAGAGTGCCATGGGAAAGGTGGGGACGGGGGAATAACACAGCTGGAGAAGAGGGTGGGAAGGGGGAGAGGGTGGAAGAAGTGAAACGGAGAGTAGCACCGTTTTAACAGCTTGGAGGAAGAACGACAAAATATACTTGGCCTGGAAGGCTGGCAGGGAAGAGTAATAATAATAATAAATTAACACTAATAATAATAATAATAATAATAATAATAAATGATGTAAGAGCTAAAAAGAAAATGTAAAAGTATAAAATAAGTGAAGGAAGGGAGAATTTTGCTAATCTATTGTTCCATGGAAGTGAGTTGACAAACTGACAAGGCAGGGAGAAGCCATGGTGGAGTAAGGGTGGAGAGGATGCAGTGGGAGATAATAAAAGATTAGGAAAACAAAGATAAGTATGAAAATATGTGACAGACAGGTCCACAAAGGTTAAATGACAGTGGAGTAGGAAGGAGAAAGAGGAGCTATGGCAGACCAAGGGCAGAGGGGAAGCAATTTTAAAGTAATGCGAGTATGAGGACAATGGGAATGGTTGTGTAACGAAAAGCAAGGAAGGAGTTTGAAACTGAAAGGGAATTTTTTTGGAATAATACTGAAGACAGTGAGAGTAACAAAATAATCTGTAGGTATTCTTTATTTACATTTATTTTTGCTATAAAGCTGCCAATGAATAAGCACTTACTTTTACTTGAGATATTCAAAATCCACAAGGATGCCCTGAAGTCAGAAATTAGCATTTATACAAGATGTTCCACTCAAAGGATTATGCCAAGGGTAATAGCAGGGTCAGAAAAACAAGGGTGAAAAGAGGATGTGTCATATGCAATGGTGGGAACAGTAAAAGCAAAAAGACAAAAATAATCATGAGACAAGTACCAATACTTACAAGGCCTGCTGCTCCTCATGACTGAGATACTTACAAGGCCTGCTGCTCCTCATGACTGAGAAAGTGAAGAAGGAATATGAAATGGTGGGAACAGTGAGAGAGAGAGAGAGAGAGAGAGAGAGAGAGAGAGAGAGAGGCTGTACTGTATTAGAACTAAGGTCTGCTGCTCCTAAGGAATACGCATCAAGAATAATGAATATGAAGTGTAAGAGGAAATGTAAGAGTGAAGGTGATGGACAGAATACTGTAGTTTGAGCAGAATGGCAATAGCTACTGTTTAACCATGATGCAAAGGATAAAAACTCACAAGAGCCTGCTGCTCCTGATGTGCTGAGTTCCACCGATCACAACGGGATCAAGGCGCTGTGAGGCCCAATCTCTCCCTTGTCCATTGTTCCAGGTCTGCGGTGGCTGATGGAGGCAGCTGATTCCACCCTCACACCCCAGGCAGCTTGGGCTCGATCAATCACAGTTGTTCAGCTGCCGTGAATTTTCACCCTAACATGCACGAAATTTACATCTGAAAATGAAATGCCATAATTAAATGTGAGAAACAGAAACGTTTCACATACAGTACTGTATGTGTATTTAACAGCCTACAGTACTAGTTAATTACCAGGTACTAAATTAAAATACTGTAATACTGTATTAACCTTGAAAGGACACATCATTACAAAAAATAAATGTTTGTCTAAACTTGGTGTTTTTATACAATGCTGTCAATACATCTTGTTTAATAAATATAACTGATACTGATTTATAATCTCTCCTGCCTAGCATCATAAACCTTTCACTATACACTGCCAAATCAAGAAAACTGATAAGAACAATTCTCCTGCTAGACATCATAGACCTTTCAGTACCAACACTTTGGATATAAACAAACCTGAGCCTCAAGTGTGGCAAACCATAAGACCCTGTTCAAGTCAGCAGCTGTTCTCCCCAGGGGCCTCATAGACCTTAGGGATCAAAACCGAGGTCTCTGTGCCTGCGGGTGAGCCTTACGCCCACCAGATGGGCAGGCCGCCGCCCTTCAAACCAGAGTGAGTTTTGTCGCCCCATTCAGAGAAGGTCTTTCATGGCGTCCCCACTCAACACGTCCATTATAACTCCCGGGGCCAAGCGAAAACTGGTGCATTACTGGCGTGACGAGCACATAATACCCACGCGACCATTAAACTTAAGACTGCACCTTCCACTGCAGTATTGCTCAAAGGCTGTATCCCATACTGCAATACAAACTGCACTACATGCTACATTATTATTACACCCTCCTCCATCGGAGATGCCTCCTAAGCTGAATACCATAAATTAATCTGGTTGCTGGTACAAAAAAATAAAATAAAATAAAGCAATCCTCTGACTAAAGAGGTTGGCTCAGCACATTAACTGTTCCAGTAGTACCTGCACATCAGACATTGTATGTTAAAACCAGCTTCAGAACAATATGGTATTTCCTTTCCAATGTTTAGGCTTAATTATATGGAAAGTTCCATACATCCTCTGACACTGTTCAAACAACACAAAAAGTACATAGCTACCCTTCAATATAATTAATCTTAACCATCACAAATCTTCCTCTCAAAGTACTTGAAACAAACATTTCAAACATTGCACATACTACCTCAATCCATCCATCCCCATCCATCATCTAATCCTATGTCGCCCCACAGAGAAGTGTAGGAGCCCGGGGCTAGGCAAGTTAAAAAAGACTAAAATGTTAAAAAAGTCAAGTAACACCAGAGAAAGAACAGCTACACTGAAAAAATAATGTACTCTCCCCTAAGCTCATTAAAGTCGGGAAGTGGATGTTTCCCAAAGGTGCAGTGGAGGGTAAAATGCCCAGGTAAGTTTTATGATAGACATGACAACCATTCATTCTGGGTACATCCTCCTCACCATCTTACCTCTCTCTCTCTCTCTCTCTCTCTTTTATAATGCTATGCCTCTCATTTTCCTCTCTATTTTAGTTAATAATTTTCTAGTTTAGTTTTCCAATGTGTTTCCTTTCGTTTCATGCTTCCTTCTCATCATGCTCTTTTACTTCTATTTTAATGTTACAGTGATTTCTCATGGCTTTTTCTTTTTCTTTTTTTTCTTTACCTCCTCTTTGCTTAGCCTCTTCGTTCTTTCCTATCCTCCTTGATCACTCGTATTTTCTTCCTTTCTCATGTTTCCTCCCATTCCTTTTCATTTATTTTACCATTCCCTTCTTCCTTTTAATAACCTAATACTTTCCAGCATCTCTTGCCTTATTTTCATTCCCATCCCTCTCTCTCTCTCAGACATTATTTCATCAGTTTCCCATCTTATTCTTACTTTTACAGTGCTTTTTATTAATGCCATTTCTGCCTTTTCTTTCATTTCCTCTTCCTTTTTTCCTCCTAAACAGTCCCCTCTTTATATTATGTTCTTGTTTCTCTTCCAACACTTTTATCACATCCACCTTTTCTCCTTTGCATTTTCTAAACCTCCTGTTAATCTATCAATTTCATTTATATTTCCCTCCCTCCTTTTGTCAAATACTTTTACCACTCTCAATCACTTGGTGGCACTGTACTGCAATAATACACATTATACTTAATTGTGCTTACTGAACTTCATCAATTCAATGACATAATTTTCATTTTATATTTGCTTTTTCAGACGACTGCATCTTGGTCTTCTCTTGGAAGTTTGAGAGTAGCAGAAGACAGTGGGATGGGAAATGAAGTAGCTAGGTGGGATGGGCTGGGATGAAGGTGAGTTATTGTAACCTGTAGGTCTGGCTGATGACAGATTATCTATACAGTACTAGCTCTGAAGAGATCCTTTAGGCTGAATGAGTTGAAAAGAAACAAAAAAAAAGAAAGAAGAAGAATCATTACAAACTACAAGTTAGTGCATAAGATTAAACTTTAGTAAAATTCAAATTAGATACTGATATAGTACAAGGTAAATGCCTGGTACTTTGAATCTTTCAGCCAAAAGGTACTTTTTCCTTTATTCTGGTTCATGCCAGATAATTCTACTAAGCTTAAAAGAAAACCTTAACCCCTTGGCTGTGACATGCTTTTGCAATGGCACTTCCAGTAGCCTGTAGTGTGCCTTATAGAATCTTGCCTAATTTTCCACAGTTTCCTTCTGGCAAAAGGCACATGTATAAGCTCGATGCGTGGCCAGACACTGGGTGACACAACCGTGTTTGAGGTGATGGTCTGTGGTGGCTACTTCCCATCCATCTGGGAGCAAGTTGGCAAAAAATCATGCTCTAACAGTCAAAAACAAAGTATCCTCAATTTGCCACTATATGTGAACTGCAGTACCATACCGTACCTATAGTCTTCTAGTCTGCTTCAATTCTAATTGAAGGACCAATTTTACTGTGTATGGATTTTATTTTTATTACCAGCATTTCTATGAATAATCATGATGTGAAAAAGATCAATTTACCCCAATTCTCCAACATCACAAACTGGCATTCCATGACCAATAGGGGTAAAGGGCTGAAGACACAACCCTGGGGTTAAGGGCCACAGAAGTTAACTATGGTAGTTTCGTTTTGTTTTTGAAGGCTCCAACATGCTTGCATGCGTCGGCCTTGGTCACCTAATGGCGGCTCTCCACGCTGCTCGATCCCTGGCAGCCTCCCTGTTCAGTCCCTTAACCCTTAAGTCACACTTAATGACCTCGTCCCATGTCTTTCTCGGTCTACCCCTCCCAACCCCTCCCCCAATATTAACACCTCTCACCCTCTGTACCCAATTATCATCCCCCATCCTCTCCACATGTCCAAACCACCTCAGCCTACCTCTCCTCATCACAACACCAATACACTCCAGTCCCATCCTACCTCTCAACTCTTCCATCGTAAACCCAGCCCCCCGAGGCCTTGCACGCAGGGACGCACTGCACATCCACCTAATCATTGTCATTTCTGTACATTTAAACCTGTGAATATCCTCTTCCTTTACTGCCCAGGTCACACTACCATACAGCATCACACTCCTAACACATGCTGCATACAAAGACCCTTAACATGTAAGGAGAGTCCTCTCAATGTCAGGAGAGGCAACAGCTCCCTGAACTTCTTCCAACCACTCCTCACCCTAGCAACCGAGCTAACTCCAGCCCCACCTCCGGCACACAACATGTCTCCCAAACAACAAAACTCCCCCACACACTCAAGAGACTCACCTGCAAGTTCAACCCTCTCACGCCTAACAATCTCCACCTTCTCTCCCTGACACGCCACACACATGAAATCAGCATCACCTCGCAGTCTACCTCTAATACCACTACATCTCTTGTGCACCCATTTATCACAAACACTACACAAGATGGAATCACTTCCCACACCCTTGTGGCAAACTGCATATGGCCACTCTCCCTCTCCTCTGATTGTACCGCCACCAACCCTAGATATCATCACTTTTGTTTTATCTGCATTTACCCTTAAGCCCTTGTACCCCATACCATCTCTCCACTTCTTAAATCTTTCCTCCACCTCCTTTTCATTCTCTGCAATCAACACCAAATCATCAGCATACAACATCTCCCATGGGAGTCCTCCATCTCTGAAGTCTGAAGTCATGTTAACAATGTTAACACTGGAAGTTGCTTACAGCTAGGTCTTCCTATACATAACATAATTAAAATTATAACAGCCAATTACATAATATCCCATAGCAGGTGTAAATCCTGAGACAGTGTTATTGAAGTCCAGTAGCCTACTGTACATTTTAAATCAGATGACCAATCTACTGAGCTTTCCAATCACCTCTTGAATACTTCTCATGACTAATAGCAGTAGCAGAAGATCTTACAATACAGATGATATCTGAATCTGTCTCTATTCATTATGGAAAACCGGTAGCCTACTGGTACTGCAATTTGTCTCGATTCATTGTAAAAAAAAAAAAAAATACTGGTACTGCATCATAAACAGTAGCTACGCAGTATCCTACTCTACTTTTGTGTACGACACAGTCAATCATTTCAATGAACTGCTACAAAATCAAACTGAAAAAAACAAAGTAGCTATATAAAACTAAAGTTAACTAACAAATCTTAAAACTTACAGCACCGTACCATACTCACTATATGAGATTCTTTCTAAAATCAGCCAAATATACTGATCACAGCCAGAATTTAATCACAACAAATGTCATTTACTGAAGGGGGATAATACGCAGGAGAGCTCACATTAACATGTGATGAGAATTTTATGACAGCAACTATCTTTCAAAAGTGTAAATTTATGACACCTGGATCCTGCAGAAATATAATTTCTGTTACAAACAAGTGTAACTATAGGTTACATACACCCAGATTCTGCAAAAATATGTTACTCAAGGGGACGAAGTTAGGTTTACTGACATCGGCAGTTGCACCCTACAGAGGGCAGTGTACTGTACTGATTTGGACCCAAAACTCATTCGTCTCCAAATCATTCAGGTTTGTTAGGTTAGGTCTAATTAAGTTGGGTTGCGTTTCATTTGGTTAGAATAGGTTAAGTTAGATCATACTGTAGCTATATGGTTAGGTTAGTAGGAGCGAATGCTTAACGACGGATTGACTTTAGAGCCGAAACAACCAAAAAGTCTGACATGGCAGGTGGCCACTTGCCGAGGTTTATGTGTAAAACTGGTGGATTTATAAATGATACCTCCAAAATTACAAATTTCAACACTTTTTAAAGCTCTCACAATGATAATTACATTAGTTTACTGAAAAAAAAAAAATTGTAAACTTTATGCGAGGGAGCCCTCCTGCAGTTTCACCCTGAAGAGGTTGATGATGATGATTTCTAATTCCTTCCTAAGTGTAAAAATACTGCCTAAATAGAAAGAATTAAATGGGCATCCTGTACTGAACTGGTTTTAAAATCCCAAGATATATCCTTTCAAACTTGAATAAAACTTTGCCCCGAGAGAGGATAAGATATGTGATGTCACTGTACTGAAGGAATTGATGGTTGTCAGACCCCTTTACAAAGACATCCTTTCATAGCTGAAGAGAGCCATTTGCACTTAAGTAAAATTATACAATATAAAGGTACCATACTGTACTGGATGAGCCATATGAGGTGTTCCATGGAACAAAGAAGTACCTGTACTGGTATCAACCAAAACAAATTTGAGATAAAAGCATTTAAAGGTTTGAACATTAATAATTCCACATTACCCGCGTAAATTTTGTTTGTAACACCACCCCCAAAATCGGCAAGATCATTGACTTTCAAACTATTAATGGTTTACATGCAATAAATTATGTTAACTAATATATACCATCGTACCACAAAATGGGTTCAATGAGGGGTTGTGTGACCACGATCACCAATTTTCTTATACAGTGAAACAAATACCCTGGACTCAAAATTAAAGGTTTCAATATGATAAAACAGAAACTAGTCATTACCAGTGGTTGCCAGTCCAATATACCCAGGATTCACAGTACGTATCAATATTTCTTCCCCCCAAACTGAAGATGTTGATGCATCACTAGTTGTTAACAGTACAGTATTACTGTATACTGAATTATGGCAAATTTAGAGGATGAGATGTCATACAGCCCATAGTCCAGGCCTCCACAGCATTACCAGTCTTTTCACGAACATACTCTTGGACTCTGCTTTTTCTCTCTTTCACCACACTTCTTTTTCACTTAGGGCCTCTCAGAGCGGGAGGAGGACGTAACCGAATCCTTCAAGACAGCAATATAAAAAATAAGTTAGTCAATCCAAAGGAAAGACAAACAATGTATACTCCTCAATAAATCCCAGCCTACCAAGAAGGTGGTAAGGGAGAAGGGGCAGGTGCACGCAGTGACTGGTCAAGGCTGGGGGCTTGGCCGAATCAACGCACCTAACTGGTTGTTAGGTGGGGGATCATACGCCCAAACCACTACCATTTTCCAGCATAGCCCACTAGGCTTACACAACAAAGCAAGAGTGACTGCTAGGGGGTTGAACATTGGAGCTTCTACTGTACTCCAAGAATGCATTTCTTTGGGAGGTAAAAAGTGACATCGAAGCCAGGAGAACACATTGGTCCCCGAAGCTCAATTTCATGATTTTGGCTGATACACCCTTGTTTCATGGGATGCCTCAAATATAGTACTTCTCTTCTAAGTGACTATGCTGGGCAATTTCTTGTGTACTGCATGGATAGCTCAATCAGCATTATCAATGTCTACCTGCATCATTTATTCATTCCTACTCCCACTGTCATACAGACACCTGCAGATTGTGCTGTCCCGACATGTAAGATACAGTACCAAAGAAACTTTCCAATGGAGCACTTTTTAAGGACCACCCTATACATCACATTACACTAATATGGCCGGTACGTTTAATACATTTCATTAGGTGCACTCTTGCTACAAACTTAAGGCTACTGTTGTTACTGCTGGAATATATATATATATATACTCAAAATCTGAAATATGATGTACAATACAGTTTGTTCTTTTTTAAAGTTATTTCAAAGTTACTGCACTATTAAACTGCTGATGAATTATATATATAGCTTCTATTCTTCACCTAAAGTTATACATGATTCAAGTTGAAGTAAAAACAAGGTTGTTCTTGGTACTTTTAATCTCTCAGTTATGAACCAGAAGCACATCCCAGTGTCATTTAAACTAAAATGTGGATGAGAGTACTGTTGTTTAACTCTATGTTAATTCTCAGAGAAGCAACCACAGGCTCCAGTGCTAAGAAAGTGGGCGGGGCTTACTAATACTGATCAAAGAAGACTGAATGAAAGAATGAAATACAGACCAATAGCTATGCTTCACTCTTAATATGCCATTGTCCCTTGGCCTATACCCATTTGAGATTGGGTTTCTGGGTCCTAAAATGTAACTTACTTGTAGGGTAACCTAACTAAACCAAGTACAGTATATCAGTACATAATTTCTACTGATACCCTTCCAACAACTCAATGAATGTAAACTTGAAGTCTATACATATGTATTTTCTAAACAGAGGATTCTAATACACCAGTGCACTGCACCAGGACAAATTCATACAGAGGATGTTCTACTGAAGACATCCATGAAAATCATCCCATGTTTCATGGCACTTTAGGTGGCTGGAAATATATAGTTCTATTAAACCTTCTAACCAACAATCTGTCACTCATTAAATATGTAGTAACCACTTTAATTTGACATCTAATAATGAATCTGCAGAAAATTAGGTACTGGTCTGTTCAACCTTACAAATAACAATTTGTATGATCATAATCGGCAATGAGGAACATGCAATAATTGTGCAACAATAGTAATAACTGATTCTAACGTAATTAGCACCTACATCACAAGGAAGGGGCACATTCATTTCACCTGTAAATATTAAAGGTACGGCTAAATTAATCTACAATAATCTGTAAACAAACTCAGCAAGCTCTCACCTTAACTTCTTAATTAGCAACTTTCCTCGCTATCTATGAACAAGCGTGCACTTTCACTACAGCCATGACACTTCCGTCACCTTTCAACGCAAATCAAATGGTTTAATGATAAATTCCAGGCACGATTAATGGGAAAATAGCCCCGTCCTTCACTGGGTCCACAGGCATTCACTCTCAACAACCAACCACAACACCTTCACAAAACCTCCAAATAAACAACAATAACTGCCTTTAAATTCCCATTGGAGGATCATCTCACCTAGATTAAGTATCAAGTCATGGTCTGCACACATGCAGTGGGTCACTAAGTTAAACATTCACTCGAACGATGTCAAAACTGCGAAACTTAATAACGTTTTTGGCAAGATGTATGTCCGAGATTGGGATGGCGAGCATTCCGGGAGTTCCAATTTTGCCCGCGAGGTGGCTCTTTGGAGACCCGCTGAATTTAAAGGGCGTATTCACCTGCCGTCCTCCTGTAACTATTATCTGCATTTCTTGGCTGCATGGTACTATTATTTATGTTCATGCTTTTGTATAGCAGTTTCACGGAGTTTCGAGCAAGTTTCTGGCAGGATTTCTTTGTGCATAAAACATAACTTATACATGTACTGTATACATAATACGTCGGTTGTACTGAAGCTTAGGAACGGGTAAGTCTCACATTTTTTTTTTAATTTCATTCCAAGCTGTTAACAATGATGAATATGTGCTTATTCGAGATTCCAGCTGTCAGGGGGCTTGATTCCGAAATCTAGTTATAATCTGGCGTCAACCAGAATGAGTTACCTGAATGGGCATGGAACATTACGAGCAAAATTTATAGAGAGAAATATCATAATTCTAATATTTACTTCATATTTTGTTTGTTCTTAAATTCTCTTCCTTCGTTTGGCCTATCCTATATATTGATAATCCATTGAACAAGAAAGTCCTCCATGCAGAAGCGCGCGCGCGCGCGCGCGCACAGGGAGGGAGGGTCTAAGATCAAGAGAAAGAGGAATACCTAGCAAAGTTACAGTGGATCCCCAGCTATCCGAGAAATCTTTGCTAAGCTGGGTTAATTCGCCTGGCGGTAACTAGACTCAAACTGTGACATCGCTATTCTGAAGCAGCTAAAATGGGAGGGGGGAAACACGAAATAATAATACAAAAAAGATAAGAAAAAACAAGAGAAAATGATACAAAAAAGATATTAGGAAAAATCACGAAATAATAATACAAAAGATTAAATAAGCCGTAATGGTTAAAGTCTCTCTCTCTCTCTCTCTCTGTATGTATGTTTGCATGCATTTATATATGTCTCTATCATGCATCAGTCTATCTATTTGTTTGTCTATCCACCATCTATCTATCTGTGCTGCCTACCCACCGTCTATCTATCTGTGCTGTCCATCCATCATCTGTCTATCTGTGCTGTTTATCTACCATTTATCTATTTACCCATCTATCCATCTGTCTGTCGATCCATTCATCAGTCCATCAATACACCACCGCCATCATAGCCAACACTTTCGCAATGTCTATAGTAATCGTGCAGCCAGTGATACTACATGGCAACAGTGCGTCCATAACTGATAATAACTTGAAAAAGATTTATGGTATACACGTAAACAATAATAATAATAATAATAATAATAACATCGCCACGGCCCGTATAGTAGTGTGGCTTGGATGCGTCTGTCTGTTTGTCTTTCTGTCTGTGTCTGTTTTTTGATCGGTCTGCCTGTCTGTTTCCTCCGTTTGTCTGTCTGTCAATCTGTGTGCCTGTCTGTTCCTTGGTCTGTCTGTCTATCTGTGTGCCTGTCTGTTCCTTGGTCTGTCTATCTGCGTGCCTCTATGTTCCTTGGTCTGTCTGTCTGTTTGTCTGTCTGTTCTTCGGTCTGTTTGTTTATCTGCGTGCCTGTCTGTTCCTTGGTCTCTCTGTCTGTTTGCCTGTCTGTTCTTCGGTCTGTTTGTTTATCTGCATGCCTGTCTGTTCCTTGGTCTCTCTATCTACGTGCCTGTCTGTTCCTTGGTCTGTCTGTCTGTTCCTCGGTCTGTCTGTTTATCTGTGTGCCTGTCTGTTCATCGGCGTCTATCCATCTGTGTTTGTTGGTCTTTAGTCTGCCTTCCTGTCTGTCTGTCTGTCTGTCTGTCTATTCGTCGGCCTCTGTCGGTGCCTGGCTGTTCGCCGGTCTGTATGTGATCCTGTCCAAAGTCAAAGGTAAAGGTCACTGGAGTAGCCTAAAACGAAAACTACCTTAAGTGGATGTTTCTCCGTATCTGATCGAGGCATTCCAGGTGACACTGTATTGCACTTCTTTTACACTTCACAACAGTAGTGGAATTAAATGTGTGAAAGATGTACAAATTCAGCAAACATGTCAACAGCATGTCTTCTCAAGCTTAGCACAGCAAGAAACTTAAACTGTATACTGGTAAACTTTCTTGAGATACAGCAACGGTTGTAAATAACTCTATCTCAACTTATGCGGCTAGCGAACACTTCAGAACCCAAACAGACGGAAGAATAATGTGAAAAAGACGACAACACATATTCCCCATCACACCTGACTGCTGAATGTGTGGGAGGGAAAACAGAAAAGAGCTTCTATTCCTCTAACGTTTCGGACTACACAGAGTCCATCCTCAGAGAGACTACAAAAGTGAGGAAATCAGATATATTTATACAAAGTACGTCCCTAGGACCTTTGTTGTATTTACTGCTGATTAGCTGCCCTCCTCTATTGTGTTGACCT
>JAGKTI010003223.1:27928-59376 GCA_018397915.1 Birgus latro
CTGTGCAAGTCAGAATGCGACAGACTATCTTGCTGAATTAATTAACATATCAAGTATACTGAAATCTCTCCCTCCCCAGACGTACAAAGAAAATTCTCCACGTTTCAGTACGTGTAAGTGGCCATCTCATGAAATTTCAGCCTAATCCAGACAAAAACATGATGAAATTATATAATTACGAGAGTCTGGCCCTTCAGACGTTTAGCTATATGTTCCACGCATCACAAAAATCCACACCTTTGTTCTGTATTAAAAAAAAAAAAAACCTCACTAGGCAGAGAGACACCCTCTCCATAACCTCTCCCCCTTTCAGCTGTAAATTCTCTCTCTCTCTCTCTCTCTCTCTCTCTTATAAGGTTTGCCAAAGTATATACGCCGCACCCTGTTATCGAGCAGATTTTTCGCACTGAAGGATTTGAGTGGAGTGGAGCTTGAGTTGAATATAATGCAGCCAGATGACGGATAAGTGACATCGAGGCGATTCGTTTGTAGTTACCCCATACGGAATTAAGGCATCAGGCAATAGATAGATATATAGATAGATGGATATAGATTTACTGACTGATAGATAAATTAACCCGCCCACTATCTACATATACAGACGTCTCACCAATCTCATTTCATTGCCCTAATTTCTGCGAATGTTTTCTCTTCAGCCTACTGCCCATGTTTCGCTGACACTTCACAAACTGTTTGCCGGACCCAGCACTCTGGAAATAAAGGGGGGCGTGATTCTTAGCAGAATTGCTAATTGAACTGCGTTTTGCTTCAGCCATAGTCATAAAAGAATATAGGTAAGTGCATATGCAATAAGTTGCAGCAAGATATTTACTGCATATCTTTTGGTAAATAACAGTATGCAATAACCATGGTCTACCAAAAATAGGAGGCGTACGCCCCCTCCCAATCAGTGCCTTAAACACATGGAAAAGAACGATTGCAGTCGTTTTATTAAGAAATGTTGGAATATTTTCCTTCTCAAACACACAAGGGCAACAGACACCACGCCAAGGCCAAGGGAACGAAGATGCCTACGGTACAGTACACAACTCCACAAGCAGAGCAGCAGCAGGAATCGTGGGTGAAGGAAGAACGGGGGGGGGGGAGTATCTCAAAGGACTTGTGCTGTAATTCACAATTTATTGTTTATGCAGAAAGAGCAAGAGGTGTGGGAACCTTTTATGCTCTCATTTTTTGTCCTTCTCACAAAAACAACCCTCAATTACGACAGGGAATTTGATACTAAAATGCAGTATTGCCATGCCCTAGCAGACTCATGGTTGGGTGAGACTGCAGTGGTGCATGGGGGGCTCACCAGCGCCAAGCATTTTGCGTGTTATACGTTAATAGCCGTGTGTGATATTACATTTTTATACATACATTCATTATTGAAACACAAAGAAATCTCAATGTACCGTTTGCAGAAATAATCAGGCGATGAAGAGGAGTCGCTTACAGCTGTGTAATTCTTGATCCCACGAGATTCTGTAGTTACAACCTAATAATATTTTCAGCGCTGAAATAACAGTGATTATTAATGATATTATCAATTGCAATTCCGATATCTTGTGCAGGCAGCTTAGGTACTGCACAGCTCTCGTGATTATGATGCGAGTGGACATCAAGTTGTCGTGGGCATATTCCACTGCTTGTGCACATGATTTTAATATTCCAGGCATAGCAGTCTCCTCGTATTCTCGTCGGTTAAGGAAACTCTCTAACATTTCTTCCTTAGCAATTTAGTTTTAGATATGGGTGGTTAAATCCCTTTTTACTTTGTGTATGAAGAATATGGCGATATTGGAGGGATTTATGTAATACAAAGGATGACAGTAAGGTGTAATAAACAAAATAAATAGCTTAGGAAGGGTGTTAGGGGACTTCCTCAACCGACGAGAATATGGGCCACTGGGAGAGAGGCGACAGGGCCTTGGTTCAGGTAGGCCTACTGTGAGTGCGAGGTTATTTTTTTCACCTTGAGTTACAGCATGCTACTCCGGTCCTCTCTTGCTTCTTTGTAACAGTGTCAGACTTCAGTTTCTTTACAAATCCATCTTTCAACTAAAAATACGATTGCTACACTGGTCTCTGTGAGGTAAGGCTCAGTGGCGAAGCCAGAGGGGTGGCCGCCCCAAATTTCCGGGGGGAGCACCTCTATACCCCTGATATCTTTCCTTTCACTTTGGATCTGTTACAGCAGCACCTCGGCCAACTGTTGTCACCTTTACTTAGTCACCGTCAGAACTCTAATGATATAACATATCTAGTAGTTTGATCATTGGTAGAGGATCGTAAAATAGAGGACGACATCCCTCCCCCAGCAAGTGTGTGCATGGCCGAGCCCAGCGATTTTTTTTTGAGGTTCATTTCAGGTATAACTAATGTTTACACCTAAACTACATTATTATTCGTATACGTTTGTACTGTCCCTCTCTGCAAAATACCAGTTACGTTATTTTTTTGCCGCTGATCTAAAGTTCCTCCTCCTCTGTTTACATGCCAAGAGGTTCTGGTAACACTGGCAGCTGTGAGGGCTAGGATAGGGGTAAGAATATAGTTTGTCTTTTTAGTTCTAATCTGTTCAGTAATTACGATCAAATTACAATGGTAAATGTACTAGACATCAAGATTTCAGGACAATGTAATTGTATATCACGTTAATGTTGATATTCAGCTGTTGGGTCCTTTCGTTTGACTTGCGTAGGGTAGACTTTTTGAGTATTGTATTTTGTTCCCATTTGACTGCAATTCATCACCGTTATGACCCCGAGCTGTGTGTACCGTACTAATTATGTATAAGGGTTGGAATAAGTCAGAAAAACTGGGAAAGAAGTCTGGTCATTTACAGGTTAAAATAAGGATAACTTTTGAAGTCGGGCATTGTATCAGTGAGTCCAATCACTTGCACCAGCCACCAGGTTAATGCATACATAAAGTACCTTACCTCCAGTATAGGTCCCACCACGTCTTTGGTCTTTGGGCATATATTACTAGCCTAAATAGTTTTCCTGTGGTAGATAAAGGAACAATTATTGTGTAGAAATTGATGTTTTAAGTATTTTTAAATGAGAGAAGTTATGTGCAGCCATGAGCAAAAGTTTGCCAACAGTTCTCTGGCAGCATCATGTTATGTCTTCCATATTTATCACTCATTACCAAATGTTACAGAATATTCATCCATACCATACTGTTTCATTGTGTACGTATTTCATATTGATATCACATAAGAATAGCTCCTCTAACACATCATCACAGACTGCAGTTGTTGTTGCATGGTGCTCATGGCTGTGCATACAAAGTACAGTACCCTGTTATAAGGCCGGAGGTATGATCTAAGTTACTTTGCACATGACTGACAGTGCTTAGTGCTTATAGTAACCCAATTTTTAAATATCTTCGACTTTGATTTCTGTACACAAATTGTTCCTTAGTCTACGATAGGAAATCAACAGTATTAGTACTACTGTATATGACCAAAGCCCAGGGATATTATATAGGAATAATTGGATAGGGTACCTTCCTTTGTGCATGCATAAACTTGATTCATGTGACACCAGTACCAAAATGGACATTACTATAACTTTACACTGAACCTAATGCCTAACTTTAACCTTTTCTTTACTGCAGTGTATCATACTGTAATTGTAGTCTTCCGTGGCATTGATACTGATGCCAGCATGAGGGTATAGGCGCAGTACCACACTTTGAGCCGCCTCGAACACAATTGATTAGCATTGTATGCATGTACTACGCTCAGTTTCTGTAGCATGACATGGACAGTTTTTTTTGCATTGTACACAGACACCATAAAACTACTGTTGTATAGAAGGGGTTAATGCCATTGACTGGGTCTGATCAGCATGTTTTAACCCCTCTGTGGCCACCGGCATTGAACGACATTTTACCGTAGCATGGCCACTGGCATCGATGTGGCTTGACCTGTAAAAAACTGCTAACAATTTTGGGAAGGGAAATGAGGTCTGGGATATATTGACACACACCTACTCTAGCCTCTAAATCACTCAAACAGTCAGTACATCTCGTGAATCAGTCATGAGTGGATGTCAGTCTTTTGCTCCTCTCAAGTTTTAGGATAGCCTAAGTAAGAATAAAAAAGCAAGAAAGTCAAGCAGAGAATGTGCAGCACCCATTATCTTTCTACTATCTTTCCTAAACCACCCAAAGTAAAAAAAATCCATACAGGAATAAACATTTAAAAAGGGGAAGACATTCATATTTGTCTTTTTATAAGTACCTTACATATTATATTATGTACTGAATTTGTTCAATTTACATATTTCTTGTTTTGTACAAACATTTCAGCAACATATGAGATGTTCTCATGGTGAATATATGGATGTAAACCCTTCATTTCCCTTCACACTAATTCTCTCGTTCAAGATGCTAATCTCAGGTCGTATCGAATCTTAGCCGAGATGGTTCAGCCTATACGTACACAGCAACACCCATTATCTCTAAACAGACTAAAAATAGCATCCATATTCTCTCTTTCCACAAAAATTAGACCACCTGTAGAAATAAATTACAACTCCTTAGAGGAATAAACATTATAAACATAAGATAGAGGGAAAACATTTGTAATTATACTTTTAATAGATAGAGGGAAAACATTTGTAATTATATTTTAATAGAGGGAAAACATTTGTAATTATATTTTAATTTATACAGTAATTTATAATTACTGTAATCCCCGTACGGGATTAAGGCGTCTGGCAATAGATAGATAGATTTACTGAATTTGTTCATTTTACATATTTCTTGCTTTGAACAGGCATTTTCAATAACAGATGAGGTGTTCTTGTGGTGAATATATGAATGTAAAACCATCACTTCCCTTCACACTAATTCCCTCGTGTGAGGTGTTAATTGAGAGTTGTATCGAATTTTAGATGCTGAAGTTCGGCCTGTTCACACCAAGGAGGACCCTTATCTGGTTAGAATCTAAAAATATCATCTCCTGTCTCTCTTTGGACACAAACTAAACCACCCAGACAACAGAAATAACTCGACACTTGCATGAACACAATAAACATCAAAAAATATGAAAAAAATATTATTCTGTACCTGTAATTATTATTATTATTATTTTAAATGAAACCTTCCATATTATGTACTGATTTTGTTTGTAATACACATATCTAGCCATTTCTAACCATTTCAGCATCAGTGAAATTTTTCCAGGGGTGATAATATGGATATTTCTTAGTGCAATGTTTTTTTCACTCCCCTACAGAGTTTTCACCTGCATGTATGCAGTCATTTGGTGAAGCATTTCGTGCTTCATTGCTAAGCACAGGATGGGTTTAGGAAGCTAAAAGTTCCATTGCCAGGTGCGCCAGATGTTTCTCTTGAGTTTGCCGAGGAAAAAAACTTGATTTTCGAAACTTGAAAAATTGACCTCAGGGTCAGCCGATGGGTCCCCCAAAATTCTCCATGGTTAGCCACAGATGGGTTAAAGGTATTAATGAAATGATAGATTTTGTAACTTAAGGTTAGGATCAAGGAGTTCTAAGGCTGGATCAAAGAATGTGACTTTCTCAGATACGTTAAGTTTTGTCAGGTTTTATTTGTGTAATGCATTGTATTGACCTTTTGATAAGTACAGTAGTTAGGATCACATTAAATGGGGGTTGACATTGTCACTTTTGAAAAGTTTGATATAAAAAAAAGTAATTTACAACAAACTGATATCATATTCAAACATACCACACCAAAAGCCGCTGAAAAATAAGTTTCATGTCAACAACATATTGGGCTGAATATTGCAAATACAGTAATTTTGTGAGGATGCAGTTTAAAATTCATTGCATAATGATGTAATGTATATTGAGTCATTTATAACAGGGGTTCAATGGGGATACATTTTTGGCCAAGGGTCACCCACCAAAAGCTAGAAACAGGTTTCCAGGTCACCAAAACAGGTACCATAGTTGTCACTTCACTTGCTGCTTACCACCTAAAATAAGTCTACAGACAAGTTTCCAACCCACCTATCTGGTTGTTACTTCACTTCACTTCACTGCAATTCACTTGCTGCTTGAACTCCAACACCATACTATTGTTTCATCTGAACACACCCAGTAGTGATGAGTTCAAAGACCATCTTGGAACAAACAAATGACTGTATGCTTGTGTGCTGGTGATTTTACATTATAAGTGAAAATAATTATCACAGTTTGATCAGGGAAGCTTCATATGGAATCATAATGATCATGTCGTTATAAAAAAAAAAAGAAAAAAAAAGTCTTAACTTTTTTGTCATTGTATAAGTGATTCATTTGCATACTGGTTCAACATATAATAAATGACTGCTGTATACCAGTTCTCCTAACAAAGAAAAAAAGAAAAAAGTACTGGTACTGTACTGTAAATAAATATCAGACAGTTTTAACCCGCTGAGTCCCCCCGACGTACGATGCACGTTGCTACTTTTTTCCGTGGACAGACCCAACGACGTGCATCGTACGTTTTGGAATTGCAAGGCCCATTGTGTGCACATTTTTCAACATTCATGGGTGATTTTTGGTAGGCATATGTGGGAGGCCTTCCTCTACCTGCTGTCAAGTGAGGATACTGCCTGGCCCCACCTAACCCCCCCTTCCCCCCTCCCCCCCACACTGGGCAATTCACCTGTTAGCAGTAACCTAGCCAGTAAAGGTATGTTGCCCCACAGTCTCTCCAATGACGAAATTCATGGTGAAAATGATTCCTGAGGTGCAGGACAAAGAAACAAAGAAGCTTGAGGTAGAAACATACAGAAGTGATGAGGTGGTAATGTCGTAAAGGAAGATGCCAAATACTGGGGTTTTGGGTGAGTGAGCAGTGCTTATAAATGCCTATATTATTGTGTGAAGACCAATATAGACTTGTACTACACATAAATTCGTACCAAATAAATGAAATAAATATGTAATTTAAAGTGGCTTGAAATAGCTAACCCTTCCATTGTTCATTTTCTTTAGCCAGGTACCTTGAAAATGAAGGAAAACGTAAGGTTGAGTGACACCTGTGTCAGCATTTTTTACCTCATAAGCGCGATTTCTCTATGAATTTTCGATGTTTCTCACCAAAAGCAAAGGTTTCAGCCAAAAAACAGAAAGTCGAAAATCGGTCTGGACCTGGGGGTAGGCTGGGTAAAAACCGGTCGGGACTGGATGGGTTAAGCACTCCATCTAACTATTTACATTTGCTTTTTCTGATGAGTGAGGGCAAGGCTTTAGGTCAGGGAAATCATAGGTTTGAATGTTTTACTAATGTCAAGATGATATATTGAGTCAAAGATTCGGTTTTCATTGCTACTAGTAGGTTAGGTTCTATTTAATCTGCTATGTGTACCATGACCTAAGGACATCTTTCCATCTCGTTTTAGCTAGCTATTATTGAACTACAGTCACACCTCAGTATTCAGTGGGGTTATGTCAAGTGAAAACTCATTGAATAACAATTTATCATACACTGCACCAAGGTTGATATAACATGGGTTGAGTGGGGATATGTTGGGGGTGAAAGGCCAGTTAACCAAAAATTTTTAAAAAGCCTCACTAATTTAGGTTTGTCCTTGGCATCCTTAGTAGCGCCATGCTTTCCACTAGGGGTAGCATCCTGGCCAGACATGATTTCCAAGTCACAAGTTTCAGTATTTCACACACTGATGGTTATCACTCCAATATTGCACACTGCACTGTTCGTTGCACACTTGTTCATTAGAGAGAAATGGTTGGAATATGTCATGAATGTTATGAGAGTAATTGATAGGATAGTTATGAAAATTTTGTTTGGTGGGATGGTGTTTGCTGTTGTATCGGCATATGCTCCACAGGCAGGCTTGGATGAGGTAGAGAAGGATAGATTTGGGATGACTTATGTGTAGTAAGTGGCATGGGGGATGATGAGATTGTAGTATTAGGGGGAATTTAAATGGTCATTTAGATGAAGCAGCTCAAGGATATGAAGTATTACATGGGGGATGTGCATATGGTAGAAGAAATGAGGAAGGGGAAAGGATACTGGAGTTTGGGGAGGCAATGAACATGATTGTGTGCAACACACATTTCAGGAAAAGAGAGAGTAGGTTGATTACATATGAGTCTGAGGGAAATTGCAGCCAGATAGACTATTTCCTGTCAGGAGGGCTGATAGGAGGTTAGTAAGGGATATTAGTGTTATAGGGAGCGAGGAGCGTGTGCAACAACACAAGTTATTGATATGTGACATAAGGAGCTGGTGATGAAAAAAAGAGGATCTATGCACCTAAAAGGAAAATATGGAAGTTGAAAACCAGGCAGTAAGGGATGCCTTCTATAGTGAGATGAGGAGAGTGGTGGCTGAACAGGAAGACGTGGACAGAAGTGTTAATGAGCGGTACAGAGTCCTTAAGACCAACCTATTGAGAGTTACTGATTCAGTATGTGGATGGACAAGAGGCCCACCAAGACATAAAGTGACTTGGTGGTGGGATGAAGGTGTTGAAGCCGCAGTTAAGGAGAAAAGAAGGCTGTTCCAGGAATGGAAGAAGAGTGGTAATAAAAAGGAATACTTGGCTGTCAAGTGTAGGGCTAGAAGAGAGGTTTATAGGGCAAAGTCTGAGTCACAGAGACTTTAATTGATAACCAAAATTGTGTGGAAGGGAAGAATATGATTTTTAAGGTGGCAGATCAGATGAAGAGAGAGAATAGGGATATCATAGGTGAGCAGTTTGTGAAGAATGATGAAGGAAGGGTTGTGATGAACAGTGGGAATATTAAAGGTGCGTGGAAAGAGCATTACATCTGGTTGTTGAATGAGGAGTTGACTGGGACAGGGAAGGTTTGGAGCCAGCAGACCCAGAGTTTGGCCCTTGGTCTCTGATAGACTCTGTTACTGTGAGTAGGGCAATAGGCAGGATGCAGGTGGGGAAGGCAGCAGGTGTGTCTGGGTTGACTGCTGAAATGTTGAAAGCCTTAGGAGATACAGGAGTGATGTTAGTCACTGACCTGATAAATCCAATTATATGTGAGTGTTTTGTCCCAGATGATTGGCTGACGAGTGTAATTGTAAATGTGTACAAGGAAAAGAGTGATGCTCTGAAAAGAGGAAATTATAGAGGCATACCATCAAGCTTTTAGACCAAATACTGAAGGTAATGGAGAGAATTATAGATGATGTGGTTAGAGAAAGAGTGAATATTGATGAGATGAAGTTTGGTTTTATGCCAGGCAAAGGGACCATTGATGCCATATTCATTGTTCTATAGCTTTAGGAAAAAATGTATAGGAAAGAAAAGGGAACTGTACTTTGTTTTTGTTGATTTGGATAATGCCTTTGACAGAGTCCCTAGAGAGGTGGAGAGGTGGGCAACGAGAAAGCTAGGGATCGAGGAGTGGCTGGTTAGGGTCATTATGGCATTGTATGTGGGTGCTCACACCCAGGTAAGGGTAAATGGAGATTTGAGTGATGAGTTTTCCATGAATGTTGGTGTGCATCATGGGGCAGTCTTGAGCCCCTTGGTGTTTATCGTGGTACTTGTAGCCCTCGCACATGACTTCAGAAATTGACTCCCATGGAAGATGTTGTATGCTGATGATTTAGTGTTGGTTGCAGAGAATGAAAGAGAGGCAGAGGAAAGATTTAGGAAGTGGAGAGATGGTATGAGGCACTAGGGTTTTAAGAGTAAATGCAGATAAAACAAAAGTGATGGTATCTAGGGCTGGGGGTGGTTCTGTCAAAGAAGAGGGAGAGTGGCCATGTGCGATTTGTGACAAGGGCATGGTAAATAATTCCATCTTATGCAGTGTTTGTGTAAGTGGGTGCATAAGACATATAGTGGTATTAGTGGTAGATTGTGGAATAATGCTGATTTCATGTGTGCGGTGTGTCGGGGAGAGCACGTGGAGATTGTCAGGTGCGAAAGGATTGAACTTGTTGGTGAGTCTCTTGAGTGGATGAGTTTTGTTATTTGGGAGACATGTTATGTGCAGGAAGTGAGGAGTAGTTGGAAGAAGTTCAGGGAGCTGTTGCATCTCATGACATTGAGAGGGCTCTCCCTCCATGTTAAGGGATCTTTGTACTGTATGTGGCATGTGTTAGGAGTGTAATGCTGTATGGTAGTGAGACCTGGACAGTAAAGGAAGAGGATATTCACAGGCTCAAATGTACAGAAATGGCAAGGCATTGCATCCTTGAGTGCAAGGCCTTGTGGGGGGGGGTAGGTTTATGATGGAACAGTCAAGGGGTAGGATGGGACTGGAGTGTATTGGTGTTGTGATGAGGAGAGGTAGATTGAAATGGTTTTGGCATGTCGAGAGGATAGAGGATGATAATTGGGTGCAGAAAGTGAGAAGTGTTAATGTTTGGTGTAGGGTAGTGAGAGGTAGATGGAAGAAGACCTGAGACGAGGTCATTGAGTGTGACCTCAAGGTTAAGGGACTAAATAGGGAAGTTGCCAGAGATTGAGCAGCATGGAGAGCCGCCATTAGGTGACAAAGGCCGACACATGCAAGCATGTTAGAACCTCCAAAAACAAAAACAAAAAAACAAAAACATGCATCGTGTAATGACGAGTTTAATATAATACCTAGCACAGTTAACACCCTTCAGTTCTTAGACTGTATTTAGAGCTCATCTAGTGATAGCAAGATTTATAGAGAGATGAAAAGAAAATGGAGGTATGGAACATTTGACATTGTCAGTAAGTACATTTGAAGTCCCCAGATTTTATCTTTTACCCATATTGGTAAATGTGGTATACAGTATTACCAGTACAAAAAAGGAAAGTTAGCAGATATTAAATGCAGTACAGTAATTACTGGTGTGGAATTATTGTGGTGTGTAAGATGTATGACAATGATAGTTTTATGGCATGTACTTTCTTCAAGGACAAAGGCTTCACCTCCATTTAGAGAACACTTTGCAGCCAAACACACTTCCTGGCATAAGGAAGTGGCTTGTGGGTGGGATGAAATGTTCAGCCTTTTGGCCAACATTGTTTGTTCAGTCTAACTGATAGGAAGTGTCAGAAAGTTCCTCCATAGCTAGCAAGAGCTTTCTGTATAATATAAATTTCACCCATACACATTGTTGTGACAGGTTTGTTATGTGAGGGGGGACAAGGTGCATTGTGTGAGGGTGTTGGACATGTGGCGCAGATCATGCCTGTTGTGGGCAGCTGTGACTGCTGTCCTTCCTGCCATTACTACAGTAGCTGCCTGGGTGAGTAACAAATCTTTCCATGGCAAACCTCTGTGTGATACAGTACAGAATGTTAACTAATGTTACAGTATAGCACAGTACTGTACTGTAGTGCTACCACAGATGTTTTAAGGAAGATTAGTTTAGACAAGACAGTGTAATCAGTTGTGTGTACAGTATTATGGGTGATTTGTAGGAAAATGCATCTTTAAAGTGAGTGTTTTGAATCAGCTGTTGTAAGGTAGTTAATTCTTGTACAAATAAAGGAAAATTTTTGTGGTACAGATAGTGGAAAATCTAATAACTTTTATGTCAGTAATGGAAAACTCACTTCTTGCATCAAATGCCATTTGAAGGTTGAGTATTTCCTATTTGATGGATTTTATTTGTTGTGGCAGTGTCAGATGGTCGGGATAGTAGTAAGTGCATCTACCAACCCCCGTGCATTTGGGGTGGACATTTATGAGGGTGCAGAAGCACAGTGTGTCCATTGGTGAGTCACATGTTGACACCTTGACAACATTCTCTATATTGTCATACACAGACTCACACACAGACATAGCCACTCCAACATACCAGATTTGCACATGCACTTTTCACCCTACACAGAACTTTGTTAGTCTACCACACACATATACCCATTTATGAAGTACCGGGTAGGGACAGATCACTTTTCCAGAGACAAAGTGATCTTCCTTGGCCATGCAGATACAATATGTGTATGTTGCCCTTCAGAACCCATGAAAACACTGTTTGAACTTTTATATTATGGCTGCCTGCTCATGTCAGGTGTGGACAAGCTTTGCATTATAACACTGTTGTTGCCTAAACCTGGTTTGTCTAGCTGAGCAGACCCATTGACCTCAGGTTAGCAACTGCTTCTGTAGGCCCATCCTATAGGTACAGCACATCACATCGTGAAGAGAACTTACCCCTGATGGCAGACAGCACCTCACCAGGGCCAGACCAGGATCCTCCTCATGATGAGGTGTAGGGAATATGAGGATGTTTGTCTTCCAGGGGGATGCTGCACCTGCTCCACCCAGGGTGCACAGTGCCACCACATGTAGGATTTATGTCAGTGCCAATACATACTGTATATAGTGATTGAGTGATTGTCTTGCAGAAATTTAAGGTCCTCCCTCCCCACATGAAAACCTTTCCATTCCGAGTTATGTAGCTGAGATTTGCCATTTGTGAGCTGTGCCAGCTATGGAATTCATTAGAACCATATTGTTAAAACAGAACACAAAGATATGAGGAAACCCCAGTTTTTTTTAGTTACTAATGAAGCATCCATACTGGTAACTGTTACAAATGATTAGTCTACATTTCACTTGCAGAGTATAGTCAGCAAGAGTATAGAAACATGTGATGTTCTTTCATCATCACATGCTTCAGATATTATAAAAATTTGGGGACTTGCCTACAATTTCACTCAGGTTTAATAATATGGTCATCAGTCTTAGATAAAGGGACTCAGAGCTAGCAAATTCTGAGTTATTAAGGACTATTTTTATACACACATGTAACAGGAGAAGTTTCCCTACATGTTAGCAAGTAGGCTGGCTGAGGGTTAGTGCCCCACCCCATAAAACAGCTACAAACTCAGAGAACAAACAGCCATCCTTTACAGGATTGAGGGGTCTGGCTTTAGATAAATAGATGTAACAGCAGCTATAGTATATATTGAATTCAAAATGCTAAATATGATGTGTAGTGGCAATAATAATAACAGTAATAATAATGATAATAATAATAGTAATAATAATTAATAATAATAATAATGATGATGATGATGATAACTTCCTCTGTTTTCAGGAGGATGTGTTTTCAAGTACCAAAAGGATATGGAGAGAATCCCGGTTTTGTCAGGTTGTGCCAGGCTCGGAGAAGGTTGGCCAGCTGGAGGTAAGAGAGGGGTAACAGGCACCCTCCATTTGAACTGTAGGCACCCAAGGCTAGGCTAGTGTAATCTAGTACATATCTGTATTTTTTATTATATTCTTGCTGCTACCGGATGGTTTTATTAATCCTTGCTGAACTGCAGACTTATGAGGCATGATGAAGGTCTGGTCAAGCCAAGCTGCAAGCCTCAAATGAGTTACAATTAAACATTAGTTATAAAACAGTGACTTGGGAGGTAAAGTACATTACAAAGAATCAGCGCAGCAGGGGCTGAGCTTTGGTTGGACCATTTGTACTGTTGAGATTAAAAACAGTCTCAATAACCACTTCACACCTTGATGTTTTTTCTTACCTAGTTGAATAAAATAATCTGGCGGGAGCAAAAATATGAAAAATGTGTCATCAGGGTGAAGGGGTTGAGGGTAGATGACCAGTCTTTGGTATCCTTCGCTATGAGACATCTCCCTTAAGGTGAATAAATTTCTCTTTGAATACTAAGAATGGCTTAAAAATAAAGACATCATTGTATTCAAGGGGTGATATATGAAGAATGGCAATGGCATATCTCAGCTTTGTTGTATGAAGATAGTGCTGTTTCAGAGTTTGAGATGAGAGGTTTGTTTTCACTTCTGTTTTCATTTTTGAAGGCTCCGACATACTTGCATGCGTCAGCCTTGGTCACTTAATGGCGGCCCTTCATGCTGCTCGATCTCTGGTAGCTTTCCTGTTCAGTCCCCTATCCCTGAGGTCATGCTCAATGACCTCGTCCTAGGTCTTTTTCAATCTACCTCTTGCAGCCCAACCCCTAACATTAACACTTCTCAAATGCACCCAGTTATCATCCCCCATCCTCACCACGTGCCCAGACAATCTCAATCTATCTCTCCTCATCACAACACCAGTACACTCCAGTCCCATCCTACCCCTCAGCTCTTCCATCATTGATGTTTGTTGTGAGAGGGGGTGGTGCAGTGTGTGATGTGCTGGTGAATAGAGACTTGAAGAAATGGAAGATTTTAAGTATCTTGGTGCAGTAATTCAGGAGTGGAAGAAAAAAATTGGTAGATTACTAGTGGAGAAGGGAGAAAAAGTGAGCAGATGGAGAGAACACTTTAAGGAATTGTTGAACATAGAGAATGAAAGTAATGTGAGTATAAGGGGCTGGGGAATGGCTGGGAGAAGGAGGGATGTGAGAAGAGAGGAAGAAATCAGTAGGATGGTAGTTGTGGAAGCAATGAAAAAAGTTAGAATAGGGAAAGCCCCTGGAATTGATGGAGTGTGTAGTGAAATGCTGAAGCCTGGGGGAGAGATAGTAGTAGAATGGATGTGGAAGATGTGCAGATTGGCCTGGGAGGAAGGTAGAGTCCCAGAGGATTGGAAGTCATGTATAATTATTTTCCTGTACAAATGAAGCAATGAAGAAGATCAAGATGAGAAAGGCCCCAGGAATTGACGGAGTGTGTGGTGAAATGCTGAAGTATGGGCGTGAGATTGCTGTGGAGTGGATATGGAAGTTGTGTAGATTGGCTTGGGAAGAGGGAAGGGTTCCAGAGGACTGGAAATCAGGTATAATTGTTCCTTTATATAAAGGAAAAGGAGAGAGAGAAGTATGTGGTAACCATAGGGGTATTTGTCTTCTTAGTGTGACTGGAAAGATATATGGTAGAATAATTATTGATAGAGTTAGGCAGAGACAGAGGAGTTAGTTGGAGAAGAACAAGGGGGATTTAGGAAGGGAAAAGAGTGTGTAGATCAGATATTTGCTCTAAGATGTTTAGTAGAGGAGTATCTAGAGAAGGGAAAGAAAGTGTATGCTACCTTCATGGACTTGGAGAAAGCTTATGACAGAATAGATAGGCAAGGTATGTGGAAGGTATTAAGAATATATGGAGTGGAGGGGAAATTCTTCAGTGCTGTGAAGAGTATGTACGAAGGAGTTAGGGCTACTGTGCGAGTGGATGGTGAGCTGAGTGAATTCTCTGATCTGAATGTGGGACTGAAACAGGGTTGTGTGATGTCTCCATGGCTGTTTAATATATACATGGATGGGGTTGTAAAGGAGGTGCAAGGTAGGGCAGTGGATGTGGGGGTGGCTCTTATGAATGAGGGTGAGATGTGGAAGATTCCGGTGGTGTTGTTTGCTGATGATACAGTATTGTTGAGTGAAGATGAATGGGAGTTGCAAGGTTTGGTGAATGAATTTGGGACAGTGTGTAAGAAGAGAAATCTGAAAGTCAATGTAAACAAGATTAAAGTTATGGTGTTTGAGAGGAATGAAGTCACAGAATGCACAGTGAGGTTGGATGGTGAGGATATGTGGAATGTGAGTGCATTCAAGTACTTGGTAGTGTGATGAGTTTTGGAATGGAATACTTGAAAGGGTACAGCAGGGAAGGAAGATTGTTGGTTCACTGAAAGCAGTGATGAGAAATAGAGAGGTGAGTATAGAAGTCAAGAAGTCACTGCATGATAGTATCGTGATCCCTGCCCTGACATATGGAAGTGAGGCATGGACCTTGCTAGAAGGTAACAAGTCAAGAGTGAGAGCAGTGGAAATGAGTCACTTGAAAGGAGTGTGTGGAGTGACATGGAGGGACAGGTTAATGAATGAAGAAGTGAAGGAATGTTGTGGGGTGGATGTGGATGTGGTTGAGAAGATTAGGAGAAATACACTGAGGTGGTTTGGACATGTGGAGAGAATGGAGAATGAAAGACTGACTAAGATGGTGTATGCAGGTGGGGTGGAGGGAGGGAGAGGGAGGGGGAAGACCGAAGATGAGGTGGAGGGATGGAGTTGAGAGGTAGATGAGGGAGGGGGGAGTGACCTGAGGGGAGGGTAAGCAATTGGTGGGTGACAGAGCGACTTGGAAGCGTTTTGTCTGCGGCCACCCTTTGCGGGATTAGGGCATCAGTCTATAGATAGATAGACAAAGGAAAAGGGGAAAAAGAAGTGTGTGGTAATCACAGGGGCATTTGTCTTCTAAGTGTAATAGGAAAATTATATAGTGGAATACTAATTGACAGAATTAGGGAAATAACAGGAATTAGTTGAAGAACAGGGAGAATTTAGGAAGGGAAGAGGTTGTGTAGACCAGATATTCATTCTTAGATCTCTAGTGGAAAAGTTTCTTGAGATGAGAAAGAAGTTGTATGTGGCCTTCATGGATTTGGAGAAAGCACATGACAGGGTGGATAGACAATGATTGTGGAAAGTATTAAGAATATATGGAGTAGTTGGGAAGTTGTTGAAGGTCGTGAAGAGTATGTATGAGGTTGCTGAGGCTGCAGTGTGTGTGGATAGCGAATTGAGTGAATTTTTCTATTTGAAGGTTGGATTGAAGCATGGATGTGTCATGTCTCCGTGGTTGTTCCATCTGTATATGGATGGGGTTGTAAAAGAGATACAAGTAGGGCAGTGGATGTTGGAGCAGCCCTAGTGAGAGAGGGCAGTGTTTGGAAACTCCCTGTACTATTGTTTGCAGATGATATGGTGTTGTTAAGTGAAGACGAAGGGGAGTTTCAAGGCTTGGTGGATGAGTTTTTGAGAGTGTGTAAGAAATGGGATCTAAAGGTGAATATAGGGAGGAGTAAAGTTATGGTCTTCAAGAGAAGCGAAGTCAGTGAATGTACAGTGAGGTTGGATGAGGAGGAAAGGGAAAATGTGAGTGCGTTTAAGTACTTGAGTAGTATGATGAGTAAGGATGGAAGTTTAGAGGGTGAAGTGCTTGAAAGAGTACAACAAGGAAGAAAGGTGTCTGGTTCCTTGGAAGCAGTTATAAGAAACAGGGAAGTGAGCTTGGAAGTGAAAAAGTTACTACATAACAGTATTGTGATAGGAACTCTAACATGTGGAAGTGATGCTTGGACCTTGGAGGGACAGAAGTCAAGAGTGGGAGCAGTGGAAATGAGTTATTTGAGAGGAGCATGTGGAGTCGCATGGAGAGACAGACTGGCAAATGAGGAAGTGAAGGAGCGGTGTGGTGTGAATGTGGATGTGACAGGAAGCGTTAGGAGAAGCACATTGAGGTGGTTTGGGCATGTGGAGAGGATGGAGAGTGACAGACTGGCGAGGAGAGTATATGTGAGTGAGGTGGAAGGGTGGAGAGGGAGGGGGAGGCCAAGGATGAGATGGAGGGATGGAGTGGAGAGGTATATTAGAGAGGGGTGTGTGAACTGGGAGCAGGTCTGTGAAATGGCAGGGAACGGGGTGATGTGGAGGCAATTTGTTTGTGGCCACCCCTTGCGGGATTGAGGCATCTGGTAATAGATAGATAAATAGATAGTGCAGTAATTGAAAAGAGAGAGAAATGTATAAATGATATGGAGAGTAGAGTGGCTAAAGAAATTGCCTATGAAGGCTCTGATACAGAACAGAGGACTAGAACAGGGTCTGCAGGATTACATGAAGGTGTATATACTGCCCACATTAACGTATCGGTGTGTGGCTGTGGTATGGCATGAATGGAAAGAGAACTGTTGAGGAATGTACAGAATTACACTTTGTTCTTACATAATAGCATTTCATTATTTTTGCCAGCCCAGATAGAGATGTAATAATTGGATTTCACTGTAAGGGATTTGTTGGTACTGACATATGCAAAAATACTCCATAATACTGTATTATGTTGGGTTACCGCACCATTTTATTAGATCATTAGATCTTAAAATCTGGAGTTAGTATGCTGTGAGGGCAGAAAATGTTGTCTTCACAGGTGAGAACTATATAGAAACATGAACAAGTATTATTGTCACACCTAATGACCATAAATGGCAGTGCCAGGTAAAACTTCTTGTAGAACTTATATGGACAACTAAGTTGATAGAACTGTCACTCAGTGATGCAGTGCAAGGATGAAATACAGTAAGTGTAAGGAAAAGATACAGTAATCAGCTAACAAAATTAAAGAAAATTTTTTTAAACTGTTGAACTAGATCAAATGAGGCATAACAATCAGTTAGTTGGAGTTGAAAAGAGTATTAGACTGTAGCTGACTCCGAACCTTCTTTACCCCTACACAGATGTTGACTTTATACATGGGTTTTATTCACCCCTGTTTGGAGTACAACTCTCATGTGTGGGGAGGATCCCCTCATACAGCCCTTCTCAATAGGGTGGAGTCAAAGGCTTTTCATCTCATTAACTCTCCTCATCTTACTAGCTCCCTTCAACCTCTGTCTCTTCGCCGCACTGTTGCATCTTTATCTCTTTTCTATCGCTACTTCAATGGCCACTGTTCCCCTGAACTGTCTGCTTGCATCCCTCCACCTCTGCGACGGACACGTAGTACCCATCTAGCAACAACCTCTCATTCCTTTTCTGTCCAACTCTCTAATGCAAGAGTTAATCATTACTCTGAGTCCTTTATTTATGCAACTGGTCAACTCTGGAACTGTCTTCCTCTGTCTGTATTTTCTTCTTCCTAAAATCTCCAGTCTTTCAAACGCAGTGTGTCCAGGCATCTCGAAATGAACGAATCTTGAATTTGGCTCTCTTTTGTGTTGTTTTCGTTTATTCTTGGAAGGAACAGTTTTGCGGGCCCATGGCCTTTGGTTCTTTCTTCCTTGCATTGAAAAAAAAAAAAAAAAGCTTATATGTCATTATAGGCAGTCTTCATTATAAGTCAGAAATATGTCACAGAATATCAGAAAATTTTCCCTGCAGTTCATACTGTAAAATGGGTAAAACTGGGAGATTAAGTTATTTGTTAGCAGCTGAACTTTAATAGGTAATTTTTCTGCACAAGTCATTTACGTTAGGAACAGCAAATTGAACATCATTAAAAAAAAAAAAAAATATCTGAGAAATTACAGTGTTTTTTCACTCATGTTCTAATTCATATTTACTAACTGCATCATTGGTATGGGAAGGTGGTGTGTGAAGGGATAAAGTCACTAAGTGAAGCTGGGACACTGGTGGATGTTAAGAAGCAGCCCCGCGTCACCACACTCACCGTCACCTTCTCCAACCTCACCCGCATTGCCTTAGATGACCTTCAGGTTTTTCCGGCTCTCACCACCCTTTCACTCAATAACAGGTATGTCCATGTGGTAGTAGTAGTAGTAATAGTAACAGTAGTAGTTCGGTAGTACTGTAGTGGTACGGTAAACCCTTGATATAACGAACCCTTTTATAGCAAACTTTGGATATAATGACCCACCATTTCCAGAGCGAATCGCTATATCTGGCGGAAGTTCGCTCCCTGGCATGGTAAGTGTACTGTTACAGTACTACATTACATTATAGGCATTGTATTGATATGCACAACTTCATACAGGATGATGTTTGCTGTACATGTACTGTATAACTACATAAACCATTGATTTCTCCATATGAAACTTCATAGAATAAGTTGTGCTTGTGCACGTAGGACCGAATAACTCCGTGGATATAGCGACCTTGGGTCGGTAATCCCTTGGTTAATAACGACCATCGGATATTGCGACCTTCCGGATGTAATGATCCACCCCTCCCCCAATTATTTCGTTATATTGAGGGTTTACTGGATTTGCAACCCTAGGCTTAACTGGATATGAACCTAATGGGCCACAGGAAACCGGCTAGCTCAGTTTGTTAGTTCCAGAGATTTTTTGTTGAGATAATGTTGGATTGTCTTTGTTGTGATACATGTTTGAGGTGAGTAAAGTGCATCATCATAAATATTGCTGTGACCTTTTCTGTGCCCAAATGTTTGAACCATGAGTTACTATTTGGTAGCTCTACATGCTCCTTGATCTCTTGTCACTTTCCTAGCTAAATCCTCAGTCGAGTATTTCTCTCTCAGCACCTTATCCCATGGTTTCTTAGTGAGGCTTCTTCTTCTGTTCGCCTTTACACTTATAGGCAGTGCTTAATAACCAGATAGCTGCAGCATACATCATATGAAGGAAAACTTGTAGCTGTGACGTACATCATATGAGCAAGCTTTTTTTAAAATGGGCGTGCTACATATTTCTCTCATATGTCCTCATTACTTCACCATAGCTGAACTAACTTAAGTAATGAACACATACTTGTTTTTCCTATACTTTTCCCTACACTCTTTCATTTCATTTGAGCAAATATTATTTTTGAGGAAAACATTTTTTCCCGTTTTTTGCGCATTGGGAGGTGGACCAGGAATGTCCTCATTCCTTCACCACAGTTGAACTAAGGTAAATAATGAACTCATACTGTATTTGTTTTTCCTCTACTTTTCCATGCCTTCTTTCATTTTGTATGAGTGAAAATAATTTTTGAGAAAAAAAAATTTTCCCCGTTTTTGTGTGACTGGGAGGTAGACCTGGAAACCTAATGCCAGAGTTGTCAGGTTAAGTAAGGAATGTATTCTATATTATCCAAGCTTGTTATATGTGCACAACAATAGCGAAAACAATGGAAATGAGTTATTTGAGCAGAGCATGTGGAGTTACATGGAGAGACAGATGCACAAAGGAGGAAATGAAGGAGTATTGTGGTGTTGATGTAGATGTGACTGAAATTGTTAGTAGAAATAGTCTTGATGGTTTGGCCATGTAGAGAAGATGGAGTATTAGAGACTGACTAGAAGAGTGTATGCAAGTGAGGTAGAGGGGGAGACTGAGGATGAGATGGAGGGAAGGGGTGGAAAGATATATGAGAGAGGTGGATGGGAGTTGGAGAGAGGCAGGTGACTGACAGAGAAAAGGCAGGGGGAGACTGAGGGTGAGATGGAGGGATGGGGTTTAGAGATATATGAGGGAGTGGGATAGGAGTTGGAGAAAGGCAGGTGACCGATAGAGAAAAGGGTGACGAGGCAATTTGTTTGTGGTCACCTCTTATGGGATTAAGCCATCTGGTTTTAGCTAGATAGGTTTTATATAAACCTGGTACTGTTAGGAGATACCCAAGAAACCTTGATGGGCATCGTTACTGAAATTTACTGAAAATTTAATAGCAAGGAAAGATGTCAAACAAGGAAACTTACAACAAGGACATACTGGTTCTTCCAGTCTTTCCACATGTCCAAACCACCTCACCTTACTCATGTGCAGCACCCAAATTGTTTTCTTTATCAAGCCTTCACCTCAGCACTGGGCATCCCATCCCTAACTGACACATTACATGTGCATTGACTGGTAACCATTCTTTTTTCAAAATGTTCATACCTTTGCTTGTCGGATTTCATGATTGCTAATGTTTCATTTTTCATACAACAGCTACTACACCTCTTATGTAGGTTGTGTTCAACTTATACTTTAAGTGGATGGATGTCTCATTCATTCATCCATTCATTACAACAGCTACTACACCTCTTATGTAGGTTGTGTGCAACTTATACTGTAAGTGGATGGATGTCTCTTGTAAAAAATAAATTGTCAGCAGTTGTTTTAACCACTTTTTTTTTTTTTTCACTAGTGTGGATGGGGTTTATTGCTCACATAATGCCACTTAGGGCCAACATGCCTAGCCCCGGACTCGTACGCTCTTCATGGGGCAACATAGGATTGGTTGATGGATGGATGGCTATCTTCTTTGCCAAATAATGGACATGAAAAATCCTAATCTTGAAAACAAACACATTAAAAGAACCACACATATAAATACTAGAAGACACAAACACAACTGTACTGGTACTGTATATACAGTACTTTAAATACCATTAGGTGACCAAGTTTGATGCATTCAAGCATGTTGGAGCCTTTATAAATGATAAATGAATGATACAGATGAACACTTGGTAGGTGGGAGCTCCCACTGTCCACTCACCAGTGTAGGGCTACTTTCAGATGCCTTTACATGAGTGCCAAGCTTTATGCTTGTATGTAACCCAGTTAACCATTGATTGTACTGTGGTGGGTTGAAACCAAGTAAAGAATGAAAGGATGCCTGGTAATGAAGATCCTTGAAATGAATGTGACCCATAAGGATTTAAAGCTGAAGGGGTTAAAGACATCACTGTACTGAATAGGGTAATCCATCCACCACCACTTCTCCTTATGTTACCATCTCTGTAATTAACATGAGGGTGACACTTCCATGTTGTGCAGTGGTTAACCCCTTCATTACCACGCCCCCCACCACCAGCCGCCCCTCTCTCCCTCCGTCAAACCAAATTCCCGGAAGTTCATGCGTGTGCGTGGGGGGTTATCATTTATCATAAGTGCGCTGTTTTTCATTTTATATTACTTTTATATTCTCAAGTACATGTTGACCACGAGATACACTGTGCATGATTTGAAATACATTTCCTATAGTAGTATATGTGTAGGGATATATATACTTTACTAAACTTTCATTGTTCCTATAAATATAGACTTTACAGACATAAAAAGGTATATACAGTACTCATATGTTGTTCCTCGTGGCGTTGATACACTGCAGGATGTACGTTGGGAAAGTCCAGGTGAAGTGTAGGTAATGGAGGTGGCCTTTGATCTGCAAACGGATCCGACAAGAGGGTGAAGGCAGGTCCTGAGGGACTCTGCAACAATGGCGAGCCTACAAGGCTGGGATTTGAGCAATTATCTATCTCGCTTTCATCACTCGTACTCTCGCTATCACTGTCGATTTCTGATATATAATCATCGTCTGACTCACTCACTGATATGTCTGATTGAGTTTCATTGTCGTCAGACTCATCTAACTCACTAGCAAGCTTTGTATCAAATTCGTCATCAGTATCAGATGACGCCATGATCACGCAAAAACAGCCAAAAAAAACACACACAGACACAGCATGCAGCTTGGGGGAAACTGAGGGGCTGCGGGTGAGAACTGGCAGCTGGTTGGTTGTGGGGCCTAGGAGGGTGGTTGTCATGGTAACCACGTGCTGATATGCCTAGTGCAACTATTTTTTTCTGTTTATATCATACCATATAGGTCTATATATATGCCCAAAACATTAGAAATAATATATCATATCCAAAATACCCAAATGATGTCAATCATGGCCTGGCATGGACTCTGATATGGCCATGGCATGGCCATGACAAGGAGAATGACGTCAGAGTCAAGTTGCCAGTTCTTACAACCCAAGTCTCTCCAGTAACCCCCAAACCAACACTCCTACCCTCCTATACCTCCCTATGCTTATCAGGTTTACCACCGTAAGCCTTACAATTATTCGGTTCCTCGCCAGAAATTTTTCTAGGTTTACAAGCGTAGACCTTATCGATTTCGGTAATGAAGAGGTTAATTGTGTTAATAAAGAGGTAAGTATGGTAGAGTGATTTTTCAGTATTGCCATCCCCTGGAGATTGGGGGGAAAGAATACTTCCCCAGTATCCCTGCTTATTGTAAGAGGTGACTGAAAAGGGTGTTCTTGTCTTTAGTATTTCTTTCCTTACTGTCCTCTTGTGCTCATCTGTCTCACCTCTTTTCTTGGTATTTCCATGTTTCTTTGGGCCTTTATTTTCCTACTACTCCTACAACGCCATATAGCCATGTTATGGCTTGGTGCTGATTCTTCATTATTCCTTCCGTCCTTCTTTGAGTATTGCTGTATTCTTGTGTATATTCCACTGTAGAAATGTTAGTATGATTATTGTGTAGTTTTAGTGTTATTACTGAATGATTTATTGTTCTCTTAAAATCTCATTATGATTTTTTTCTCAAGTTTTGATGATTTAATGTTGGAAAAGCACATCTTATTCTTATGGAGGCGTCTAGTAACTTTTCCTATTATATTTTGCATATTACAGTTTAGTACTCACTTGTATGTTCTTCAGGATCTTCTTAACTCTTCAACTTGCTACTGGGTGATTTTATTCTATTTATGAGAGGCTTTATGAACTGGATGGGTTAGATATTGATTTCATTAATCTCATCACTGTTAGGTTGCTCTCTTACGCTGATAAACTGAGCATGATATTAGCTAGAACAAAGTATAGTGGAATCTCCTACATCGCGGCTTTATAAGACTGAGCATACACAGTGATTTGAGAATTCCTGTCTATCTATTGCCAGACTCCTTAATCCTGTAAGGGGTGGCCACAAACAAATCTCCTCCATGTCACTCTGTCCTCTGCCATTTCACTGTCCTGCTTCCAGCTCACACCCCCTCTCTCATATGCCTCTCCACTCCATCCCTCCATCACATCCTTGGCCTCCCTCTCCCTCCCCACTCAACCTCACTCACATACACTCTCCTTGTCAGTCTCTCACTCTCCATCCTCTCCACATGGCCAAACCACTGCAAGTTAGAATTAACTAATCTCATGGGAAAAATTACTTATGGGTCTGTCATCTTGGAAAAGTTGCCTCTTTACCCCCAAATGTACATCAGACTGGTCACCAGCAAACAGCAACAGCCTGGAAAAGAAATTAATAAAGGATATTTAATGGGAATGAACAGTATTGTAAGATTCTTACCTAACTCTGACTGACAACATTGATTGTATTGACGGGGCCGGGAGTAGGAGTTCCGAGGCTTGAGGCAGACCACGGCCTTTCAGCATGAGGTGGATGAACTGCTGCCTCATGCTGTGACCTCTTTGCCACATCCTCCTCATCAGTCTCCCTCAGGAACCCCTCATAGTCCAGTGTGGAGACAATGAAAGTGGTGTCGCTTTTGCTCTCAGCTGCCTCTCTGTCGTCGTAAGAGTCATCGAATCGTTGAGCTTTATTCTTTACCACACGTGTGGCTGTTCCATATTTTCTACTGGAATGAGTCTTCCACAGGTTATTTATTAATCCTGGATTACCACAGTTACTGGTCATTTTTATAAACTTACCTTTAACGCTGTAAATGAGGATGTAGAACGTGTGATGTACTGACTCATCTAGTCAGAGGAGTGGTTGGTAAACAACAGTCAGTTGGAGAGATGGTCGGTAAACACTGCCAATGGTGGCCTGCCCGCTTCCTTGAATACCCCAAAATATAGGTATATTTTGTTTTCTTCCATTCACTTCTTGCAGTTACAATTCAACAGTTAAGTATCTGTGTTGCATATGTACCAAAATTATTTAACATAAAATCATGAGTTTGTTATTATATACAGTTGGTGGAATCACCATGCCCATTTGGTATAGAATTACCCAGGGCTTAAATCTTTACCAAATGGGTGTGGTTTCCATATTTTCTGTTGAAATGAGTCTCACAGATTACTTGTTATTATTTCTTGGTTACCACAGCTACTGGGCATTTTTGTAAACTTACCTCTGAAAGCTGTAAATGAAGATTTGGAATGAATGATACACTGACGCATCCAGTCGGAGCAGTGGTTGGTACACAACGCGGCCAGTTAATGAAATTGTCCTCATTGAGTCTGTAATGGTGGGCAACTTTGGCTTTCTTCTCACTGCTGTCAATTGTCCTTAATACATCAAACTTTTGGGTGTAAGTTGGTGTTGGCCTCCTCTTCTTCATCTTCCCCCTCCCCGAAGAAGTTGTAGGCTGTGATTGGCTTATAGTAAGTGCTGTGCTTGAATATGATTGGTTTAGTAGTTACCATGGTTGACTATGATGGTTTATGCCTGGCTAGACACCTGGGCTTGAGGTAACGGTGGTGTGTATTACACGAGGTATCAGAAAAGCATCACCTTTGAGGCTGCATTTGCGAATTTTGTGTAATTTCCACAAGTTACTGATATTGCAAACTGTTGTATGATGTTGCCATGTATTATGAATCCACCATTTAGAATTGCGTGATATAGGAGATTCCACTGTATAAGATATATAATTAGACTGTAGATGTTAATATCAATACAGTACTGTAGTTTATGTGAATATAATACCATACTGTACAAGAGTGCTACTGTTCCATATACAGAAATAACTTAGTAAAGAAGAGGTCCTTGTAAGCCTTCTAAGCACATGAGAATACCGCCCTTCATTCATCAACCTTCACTCACCATAATGCATAATTTAGTTTAGAATAGTAATGTATCTCTTCGAGTTTAATGCCGCCTCTAGAACAGATATACTGTATAATTTCTTGTGAGTACTGTAATGTATTATGTTCATTCTTGGTCTTGTACTGTACATAGTAAGTAGTTACCTTTTTCACTTTTCCATTAGCCTGCTGTACTATACATAACACTTTCAACTTTTTCCCTACATTTGCTACTACAAACTGTGGGACACTGATGGATCAGATTTATAAGTAGCAATGGTAATTTAAGATACAAATTTTCTGTAGTTTAATCTGAGTTTAATGGCAATAGAAGTATCCAAACATTGCTTAAAATGAAAAATTAATACACTGTACTTCTATGTGGCCATGTGGAGAGGATGGAGTGAGAGACTAACTAGGAGAGTGCTTGTGAGTGAGGTGGAAGGAGGGGAAGATAGAGGATGAGGTGGACGGATGGAGTAGAGAGCTAAATGAGAGAGGGGGTTATAAGTTGGGGGGAGGGCAGCGAAATGGCAGGGATCAGGGTGATATGGAGGCGATTTGTTTGTCGCCATCCCCTACGGGATTAAGGCGTCTGGCTGTAGATAGAGATAGATAGACTTATATTGTATACTGAGGATTGCCTCAACTGTAACCTCTACCCTACAGTGTGATGTCTGATTGGGCCAGTCCAAGTGTGGTTGGGGTGCCTAAGGTGACCCGCCTCATCCTTGACCGTTGTTGGGACAATTATGCCCTGGAAGCTAAAAATACTAAAGCTACCAGACCTGCCTTCGCCCTCACCTTAGAGGTAGAGAAAAAATTGTATTGTCTCATTGTTGTCCTCTTATCATATACTCTTATCTTCTCTGTCCACTTGTTTTCTTTGACTTTTCCTCTAATTTTTGTTCCCCCCTTCCCCCCCTTTCTTTTAATCATCTGTTGCTGCCTCTGTCTTGGTCTGTTTCTGTTTTACTCAGATCTTGCTGCTTCTTTCTCTAATGAAGTTGAACCCTGAACCCTGTGGTCAAAGTTTTGCTGTACTAGAAGTTCCTTTCTGAAAAATTTTAGTAGTTTCTTTGTCTCTTCTGCCTTCTAACTCTTTAATGTCAGATATTGAATATTGTATTGAATATGTACATGCCACCCTTTGTGTTACATTTAAGAACTGTGCACATGTGCAGACAACTGGTCCAGGAAAACTCATTAATTTTTAGTTCAGCTTTTGATCTTCTCTTCTCAATATTCATTCCACAGGAACTCTCCTTTCTAGGGAGACATGAGTGCACTTTGCTAGACTATGATGTGACTACAGTCTTTCTTTTCTCTAGTCCCAATACAAAATTCAGCACTTAAATAATTGGTTTTGGCCCTACTGCAGTGCTGCCCCATATATTGAAATACACTTACTCACCTTGTGTACTTTCATGATGAAAGGTAAGCCAACTCTTCCTGGCTGGCTGTGACAGTGGAAAGTATCACTTGAATTATATTTATGTGATACATGGACTCTCTGCAGACGTTGTCATGATCTTGATATTGAAGGCCTCTCCCAATGCTCGCATTTCCACATTGTTGAATTCACAACCATTGTCTGTAAGAATTTTTCCAGGTGCACCAAACACAACAGTCCAGCTCCGAAATATTCCTTTGATAATGGTGGGCGCACACTTGTCCGCGATTACTGTCGCATTACAATACCTGGTCGCCAAATCAACAAGGAGTAAGAAATAATGCCTTCCCCAAGCTTTCAAATCCATGGCTATGGCTTCGTTAAACTTAGACGCCATGGGCAAACTGACTACAGGTCAGGGCTTGGCTTTCTTGAATCTGCAACAGACTGTACAAGCATCAGATGCAGCCTTGATAGCCCGCTCCAGTTCTGAACTTTTAATCCCCGCATCTGTGATAGTTTAATTTTTCTCCCTGATGTTGGGTGTCCAAATTACCTGTGAAGCTTCAAAGCCGTTTTTTCTACATCACCCCCAAGAGATGTCAGCGTGATTGTTTCACAAAATTCACGACCTAGTCATAAAGAAATTGGAAGCGAATAATGGCCTGAAGATGAGGACTTCAAATTAATGATAGTTCCACAAATTGTGACCTGTTCACTTCCAAAGTTAATCAACATTTTTGCTTTTTTCATGGAACGTTTACTCAGCAGCAAGAGAATATTGCAGTTCACAATATCAGTCACGATGGTTGCATGCATATTCCAATGTAGCAGGGCAGAGTAACACGTTTGAGAGAAGAAACTGTGACACCATCAGCAAAAGTAAATGTTGAGGATGACGCTTCTTCTCTTACAGCTTCACGTTCGTAACCAGTAAGCTCACTTAGATTGCAATTGATCCTTTCAACTCCACATACAGTTGTAGAACACCCTGTGTCTAGAACAGCACATCCCTTAGATTCTTCTACTAGAGTCTGTAACTTACCTCTGCTAGCGGCATCATCCACATAGCCCATAAATAACGACAGATGCACTGTTTCAGAATTTTCTTCTCGACTGCCGTTGTTTTCATATGCATCCAGACAGTCAATTGCCCAATGAAATCAAGAATCACATACTAAACACCTCGATACCTTTCCGTCAGACCCAAGTGGTTTCTGTCTCCTGCTGGTGGATGAGCTTCGGGGAATTCTAGCAGATACAGTTGAATATCGGCCACCACCATGACGTCGATCACGTACTGCACCACCCCGCAATATTCTCCATCCTCGTCGAGTACCTCTAATATAAAACGTTTCCTGACCCCCAACTTCTCCACTCCAAAATACTGGTTCGCCCTTTACCTTCCTGGCAGACAACGATACATCGTTCTGCCCGCCAATTTCACCAGCAAAAATACGATTGAGGGCAGATTTCATGTTTTCGTATGTCACCTCAGTTGTCGCGGACATCACTAGTTGTTGCTCACTGTCTGAAAGTTTGCATGCAGCTAAGACCATAAAAGCCATCACAGAATTTGGCAGTGCCATGTCCTGCTTCGTAAATTTGAAATAAACATGCTCAAATTCTGCCATGAACTTACGAATGTTCATATCACCGGCTCTTCTGAAGTTGTACAATTCATGAAAAGCTGCAAACTGCCGACGTCCTTTGTCCATGAGAAATAAACTGTCTAGTTTTTTCAGCAGGGTCTGAACACCATTCTCGTTTCAAATCAGCCGCATCAATTTCCGAAGACGCCACCCTCGCTTTTCCAGACAATGACAGGTGAATGGCTAAGGCTTGCTTCTCTTTCGGTAAGTCCGTCAGTTCGCACCAAATGTCGATGTCCTTCTTCCAACTCTCATAAGCAGAATCATTTTCAGGTTTTGGAGGTCACTTAGTTGAACAAGACGCCATTATGTTGGAACCACGCTCTGCTACCAGTATTAGAAGGCAAACTACACTCACCGGCCTCACACCGCAAACTGCCCGGGTCCCCGGCTGCACACTGCAGGACCCTTCCGGTGACGTCATCACTTGTGACGTAACAAGTGTGTGCGCGCACACACACACTAACAGCAATATGCACTAACATACAGGAAACCATTTGGCTTGTCACTCAGTGTAGAGTCACCCACAGGCAGAAGGACGAGGAAAGAATGAAGGAAAGAAAGACAGAAGAGGGAGTGTAGGCACCCATAGGCAGAAGGACAAGGAAAGAATGAAGGAAAGAAAGACAGACGAGGATTCAAGGAAAGAAGGATGGAGGAGAGGAAAGGGCAGACACCTGAGAGCAGCAGTACATCGAGTGAGTGGATGGTGAGTGCCCCCACCTACTGTACTTGATAATTTTCGTAGTACAATATTAGCACAAATCGTTTATTAAGTACAGTAAACTCTCAGTTATTTGTTGTCATAATATCTGGCCCAACACAATATCCGGCACTTTTTACTTGGCTCTATTAAGGCAGTATCTGGCAAAATTATGCGGTATCCAGCTCAGAAACAGGAAGCAGTCGGCCCTCAGGCTCAGACACGAGACCAGATTGGTGCACAGGCAAATCCTGCCACATGCCAGCCAATCACAGTGCTTTGTGGGAGTGGCCCACTAGGTACACCAAGCCTACCATCACTCCCTTAGTCTCTCCCACGGACACCGTACAGTGATGACGTATTTTAGCGCTTGGCTTTTGTGACCCACGTGGTTACTAAACCCATATGCTGTGACTTAGTCTGTGCCCTCCTATGCTTTGCTCATTGCTGTAGTGCTGTGACTAACCTTGTGGCCCCTCAGTCCTCTGTGCCATAGCGCTCTGACTATTGTATAGCGAGGACATATCTGTGCATGTCTACCTTCCATCGATGCCATCATTTGATGAGTACAGTGTGATTATGTTACAGTACACTACAGTATGTACACTCATGATTACTAATCCCTGACCAGAGACGCATGGCAGGCAGTGGTATGACCACACATGAACCAGGCATTCATACACAGCTTCTACACTACTGGGCAGGGCAAAGAACTGTAACCAGGTGATATGAAATGTTCTACTCCTCATATCTTTGATATTATCATATTTTTATGATTTTTCTTCCATAATATAGTAATCTGCATTTATTGGCAGGGACTGACATTTCTTCAATTAATCTGCAGTTGGGCAATTTCCATCAAGTAAATAGGCATGTGCCATTGTATTTGGGTATCGGCATCCTATATAATAATCATTTATGAATTAACAGCATTAATTGGCACACATTTTGACCAGATGGGGCATGCAGTAAAGACATTGCGAAGGAATAGTGCAACCATTCCCATTGAATGGTAACAGGGCCTGTTATCACTAGAAAAAAGCGTTTAGTTCAGAGTAGCAAGTAATGTAAAATTTTTGTCAATGACATAAGTGTTATAAAACATACTTAAAATATGTCGTGTGGATGCCCGCTGTTGTGGTAGTCATGGATATTTCTCTGCTGTCACCTGCCAACATTTGTTAAAGGCTCGTCTCAAGAAATCAGTCACTGAAATAATAAACAGATTAAAAAACAGTATGAATATGAGCTAGCATCACACACTCATTACACACTAAAAAATAACAGCTATTACCAACTTTTGTCTATTTCTTAAAATGCATATACAGTAAGCCCTCTAATATCCGGATGTCCAATATTCGGACATACTCACTATTCGGATATTCTGGGCTGCCCAACCCCCAATATGCAAAAAAATCCGAAAAAAATCGATTAATTTTCAATTTTTTGGGACCGCGTCAGTTTGAATTTCCCGCGCACGCCGATCCGCTCTGTTTACACTCGTGGCGCCACTATCGGTTGCCATTACCCACTCCCCTCCTCCCTCGTGAACAACTCCGAAAATGGCGGCCGAAGTTATTGCTTTTGTGGTGATACTCTACCTCCTACAGTGCTTGATACTGCTCTTCACCTTCTTCATCATGTGTGTGATGATGGCCCCGCCTCCTGAGAAGAGGAAGAAAGTGGTTCTGACTCTGGAGAAGAAGAGGCAGATATTGGACAAGGTGGACGCCGGCTGGTCAACAGGGCGCATCTTACGTGAGTTCAACCTCCCTCGCTCCACCTTGTTTGATATCAAGAAGTCCCGAGACAA